>LT649392.1:0-29277 GCA_900128395.1 Stramenopiles sp. TOSAG23-2 | reverse complement strand
TACCCATGCTATAATTGTTCAACACCCAACAAACATTTGACATTGGCGTCATTTTACTGGTATGCCTTTTATCAAGTATTGTTTTTTTTTATTATTATTATTAATTGTTGGTGTTTGATAGACATATGAATTGGTAGATGTTGTTTGTTCTGTTATTGATTGTTGTTGATGATTGTTGGTGATAGTCGTTGTAGATTTACTTTGATTACAACCCATTGTGAGTGTGATGATGTAGTTTTTTGTTTTGTTTTGTGCGGGGAAAGGAGATTGGGATTTTGGACTTGTATTTTTTGTAATTACACATTTTGATTTTGATATTTGGATATATATTATACAGTGTAATAATATCTGGTGCTCCTGGTATAGTAACATCATCTCTCTGTTCTAGCTTGGAACAAATCTCGTTATTTTTTATACTTTATTTTTATTTTAATCCTATTTTATATTTTATTTAAGGCAGATAACTATTTTTCTTGATAAAAATAGTATTAAAACATCAAATATTATAAATAGCGTTTTAATGTTTTTATCATATTTTTATAGTTAATTACTTATTATCTATGTAAATAATAATGTTAAATTGAATTATATGTTATTTTAAAAATTAAATCTAAATCCAATTTAATACTTATTGTTCATTTGTTATGCATATTTATAGATAAAATAATTATAAAAATATTTAAATATATAAAAAAATAAAATTAAAAATTAGCCAATAAAATTAATGAATTTTTTTGTTGAAAACAACACTTGAACAACAAAAAAAAAAGATATATCTTTGATCGATAAAAACATATATCACACAATACACACATACATATTATTTCAAACGTAAAAAAAAAACACAAAACAAGACATATTGTCATCGAAACTACAAAAACATTTTTAAATCGTCATATATTATATTAAATCAACCAGATACAACACATACCATGTTACAAAACAACAATACAAATGCTTCCTCCCAACAAGCACCACCACCACCCTCCTTTTCCCCATTATTACAAGATAATAAATCCATCTTTCGTCATAATTTATTTCAACATAAAGTTGCAATAGTAACAGGTGGTGGCACTGGTATTGGTAAACAAATTGCACGTGAATTGTTAGAATTATCGTGCACTGTCGTCATTGCATCTAGAAAAGTAGACAAATTAAACGATGCAGTCATTGAATTAAAATCACTTGTTCCAACAAATCAAAATGTCTCTTATGTACAATGTGATATTAAAAAAGAAGAAGAAATTAAACATTTAATGTCAACCGTACTTGAAAAACACCATCGTATTGATTTTTTAATAAATAATTCTGGTGGTCAATTTCCAAGTAGTGCTGGTCGAATAAAAACAAAAGGATGGGAAAGTGTAATCAGCTTAAATTTAAATGGGACATTTGTTTGTTGTAGAGAAGCATTTACACAATGGATGCGAAATAATGGTGGTGCCATTGTGAATATTGTTGCAGATGTATGGAAAGGTAAGTTTTTATTACTTTTTTTTCTCCAATAATATAAAAATGTATTATATGGGAATATAAATATATATATTACTCCGATGTACACATCATCCAGACGTAGACACTAACAAATAATACATCTATAATATTTATATTTACGCACAGGTTTTCCTGGTATGTCACATACAGGTGCTGCTAGAGCTGGTATTATTAATTTAACAAAATCATTATCTGTCGAATGGGCACAAAATGGTGTACGTGTCAATTCAGTTGCACCTGGAATTATATGGAGTGCAACTGCTGGTGAAAATTATAAAAATGCAAGTGGTGGTGAAATTTTATTATCAAGTCAATGGCTACGTTGTCCAGCAAAACGAATTGGTACAGTGGAAGAAGTATCAGCAGCAGTTTGTTTCTTATTATCGCCTGCATCTGCATTTACAACTGGGGAAACTATTAAAGTTGATGGTGCATCATCATTGAAAAATGAAATGTACATAGCAGATCATAATAATTTACCTGCATATGGACGTACACCACCACCTAAACCACAACGTGATGAAATTGTAAAAGCATTTAGAAGTGTACGTGATGATGCATTTTGGCCTGGTCCAGCAAGTTACAATGATACGAGAAGAAAAAAGCCAAAGCAACCATCGTCCAAGTTGTGAGGAAGTTTGTGGAGCGAGGGGGGATTAATAGGCGAGGAAGCTGGAGGAGATACAAAATGTTTAACAAAATATACGTCGATCAAAAATATATATGGCATACGCGTATATACATATTTTTCTGTCCGAGAGTAGAGATGATAATATTAAAATGAAATCTAGTAAATTATATGAAGCGCGCGTAACATTTTATTTATTTTTTACATGTGATGATAGATTTATAAAAAACATTATTATATTTTTATGATTATATTATCTGGATAGTACATTAAAAATATCTTTTATAAAAAAAATATTTTATTTTAAACTGTTCGTAACAATACTCTCTGACGTACGACGTACGTCGTAATAAAAAACAGCACACACAACACATAGAGGACTTAAAACTCTTCAAAAAAAAAACGTATATATATACCATTTTGTGTGTACAACTATTAATATATATGATATATTGCAAATATATATATATATACATGAGACAATACAACGACACAATCCTTTCATAACTTTGCCTTTTTTTGATCATTCTTCTTCTTTTTTTTTTGCCGTGGCATATTACCACCAACACCATGAAATTTTGGTATCCTATCAACAATAGGTCGTTTTGGTTTTAAATTCCAATAATTATCAATATCAATACCACGACATAGAAAACCAAAACCACGCCTACCATTAACAACAGCACGTACATCTGGTGGATGATAACTTAAGGCTAAACCAATACGTGGTTGATTGCTTTCATTAATACCAGAACCATGTAATAATAAATCAGAATGTAACGATGCTTGTCCAGCTTTTAAACAAACTTTTTTATTATTTGAACCATATTTTTCTGGATCATGGACTGTTAAATTTAAAACATTTCTTTCCTCTTTTTTACTTTTACTGTATGGTATCAATCCTAATTTATGTGTACCATCAACAAATGTCATTGCACCATTTTCTTCATTTACATCTGTAATCGCGAGCCACACTGTGACACATTTTGATGGTGTTATTGGCCAATATGGTGCATCTTGATGAAATGTAACAACACGATCATCTTGCCCTGCTGGTAATTTACAAAAATAATGTGCACGAAATAATACTAAATTAGGTCCAAGTAAATCTTCAACAATATCTAATATTTTTGGGTTATATGCTAAATCATATAATCCAGTACAAATATTATGCCAATTCATAATTGAATATGCATCATGGCCTTTTTCCATAGCCTTTTCTACTAATAGATCAAAATATGATTTATGTTTCTTAATTTCATTTGTTGAAAATATATCAATTGGAAAAACATATCCCATATTATTATATTGTTCAACTTGTTCATTATTTAAATATTTTCGTTTCGTTCCTTCTACATTAAAAAATTGCAATAATCTATCATTATCATTTCCTAATTGTTTCGTATGTGATGGACGTTTATTATTATTACGTATATTTTTGTTGTTTCTACCTGACATATGTTTTGGTTTTTATTGTATTGTTTCTGTATATAATTTGTAGTATTAGAATATGCAATATATTATATTTGTGAATGGATTCTTGATGAATTGTGCGATTGTGTATTTATGTCTGTTGAATACTGGAATATATATGTATATATATTGTATTAATGAAATAATAAGTATATATATTTTCGGTAAGACCAACTATTTCTTCTTACTGATGTAAGGTACCTATTTACCAGGCAGCAGCAGGCAGGAGGGAGAAACTATTTAATGCTACTAACTGCTATAACTAGCTTTAATAATACCTCATAATTGTTGCAATTTAAATTCCACAATAACTTCCTATACTATCCAGCTATATTCTGATAATAAATAATAATAATAAATACTGCTAATAATAATAACTATAATACTATAAATCCAACCAACACATCAAATAATTGAATATACACGTAATTACAAATACCTGAACGCATATATACCATACCATCGAAACAACAACAACAACAATCAATCCACAAAACAGAATAACAACGCCATTCCCATCGATTATAAAACACGATTAATCGTTGTCATTATTATTATTATGGGTTGTGTTGCATCCTCCTCCTCCTCGTCTAAAGTTTCAAATGCACCACGTGTACCTAATAAGAAATTGTATCAGCGAAAGGAAAATATACGAAAAGCACAGTTAGAAAAAAAAAGTAAACCAGATAATTCATTAAATACATCTAAAATTACCTCTACGGTCTATCGTTTACACCCTGACTCGACACCAACCATTAAAGAGAAAAAGAAACAATTACTATATTTAGCCGATAAAGGAACTTTTTTATCTCCACCAAGTTCGCCAATGAAAATAAAAGAAACTTCTTTATTGTCTGTGAAAAAGGCTGACAGTCTAAGTCATAATAATAATCCTAACAATAATAACAGTCCCAACAATAACAGCAATAGCGATGGAAATGGAAGCCAATCTCCAACATCGCCAGCATTAGTCTTCACACCCAGCAAACCCTTCAGTGTTATTAACCGCTTAGAAAAATTGTATAAAAAATTACGATATCAATTAGGACCAATGAGTGATGATGAAATAACTCACGATGAGGAACGTCACGAAGCCATGATGTTGTATGGGCAACAAGGTGGTGGAAGAGTATTGGAATCAGCCGTTAAACTATTAAATGAAAACGAAGATAATTTGTTTTTACATAAAATTGTATGGCGATCCATTTGTTTGAATTTAATACGTATGATAAAAATAAAAGCTGACATATTTACGTTGATCGATACTATTGTCGCTGCATTTTATGGTAATGATGCAGCATTTTTTGCATTTACAAGTGCACAATCATGTGCAATATATTCATTATTTTTATGTACAACATACCATGGATTAACAATAATGGAGAAGGAAGAGGAGGAAAAACAACAGCAACAGCAGGGTGACAATAATAGCAATAATAACGGCCAACGACAAAAAAGCTTTATTAAATTATGTTATGGATATTTAACTTCCAATGACAAGATGAAAGACAAAAGCGGCTTATCCATTATACGTACATTATTGCATACATATATAGTCAATCGATATATATTTAATATACATTATTCAACTTTATATCGTGATACAAAATACAATGAAAATCATAGTAAAGGTGATATATCGAAAGAGGCAGTCTTGGATCATATATATAATTGGGCTATGCAATGGTTAGCAAATGATAAACAAAATATAGAAACATCAAAAGTATTATCAATACCTCCATCACCAACTAATAAAGATGACGTTAACAATAACAACAACGATGATAAGAAGACGCATGGAAACAACGATGATGATGGTCTGATAGAAAATAATGCTTTAGAAACATATGAAAAGCAAATTAACGCATCGCAAGATTTATACAACCGTTTACGTGCCGATATTAAGCAACAAAAAGCATCTGTTGATGATGATTTTGATGATGAACAGGATAATAATAATGACGACATTCGAGATACTTCATTAAAGAATAATAATAGCGAGAAAGAAGATGGGCAATATGTAATTGATTATGAAATTGTACGTGTATTGGAATTTAATCGATCTGACCCACATATATTTATGCAATTATATACACATTGGCGTAAAGAAAAATATACACCAGAACATTTAGTGGATATGAATGCTTTGACATGTGTCTTAGGAGTTTTGCAACGGGCAAATCCTGAAAATATAATTTATGGCTCTATAGTAGTAGCAGCTACAATGTGTTTATTATATACCATGGAAGGGCCAAATGCATATGAGCGTTTAATACGCAGTGAAACAAAACGTTTGGAAAAAGAGGAGAATATGAAGAAACATATGCAATTGAAAACTGATGTTGAAAATTATTCACATGGAATATCTAAAATTTCATTGACAAACGCTACAAATAATAATAAAAATGTACGTGCATTACAAACATTAGCTAATGCAGGTTCAACGATACACGATGCATATATTTGGGCAGATTCTAATTCTGAATTATTTCCAAATACTCGTAAGCGTATTCAAAGTGAAAAAATAGAAAGTATTTTTAGTAATGGATTACCGCAAATTTTTTTTGAGGATTGATCTGTATATCTGTGTATTATTAAAATGTCCCACATGTAATTTTTATAACTCTTTTTTAATAAAAAAAAAATTAAAATCTACACCAGGAGGAGATGTTTCACACACAAACAACACCAAACACACTTCTCTCTCTCTCTCAATATGCCAACACACGTAAACCATTTAATATTGCACCTAAATCTACAAATTCTTGTAATATTGCATTTACAAATGGAGGTACAATACCAGCAGCAGCTAAACACATTTGTAAAACACTTATAGACATACCGACACGTACGCCATCCCTTGCAACATTAACTGTTTTTCGACATAAATTAATTAGATATGCAACTTTTTGTAATTCTTGACCACCTGTGATAACAATATCAGCACTTGCACTTGATAAATCATTTAAACCAATACAAACACCAACATTTGCCATTGCTAATGCAGCTGCGTCATTTACTCCATCACCAACCATCATTACTGTTTCATTACTACCTTCCATTAATTTCTTTACCATATTTGATTTTTCATGTGGTAAACAAGTATGATATTCCTTGATACCAATTCTCTCTGCAACACTTCTAAGACCATCGCTACTATCACCACTTAATATCATTGTCCTTATACCAATTTTATTTTGTAATTCATCAATTAGTTCCTTCGCTCCTGGCCTAATACTATCAACTAGATCAATAGAGCCATACAATATAAATGTATTCAATGAATTATTACTTTTGTTCTTATCCTCGTCCTTATCATAATACTGTCTAGAAAGTGCAAAGTAAATTGTAAGAACGGAATCATCACCTTCTAAAGGCATGGATGTAGTGCTTGATGTGCTACCGTTGTTAAATGACAAGGACAAGTCTTTTTTTAATTTTGCTATTTTATGATTAACAAATTCTTTTTTCCCAACAACAACATCATATTTAGTGCTATGGTCATATTTGTATCTGTTTTCCCTCCCCCTCCCTTGTTTTGTTGGCGTTTTCATATTGTCACTTAAAAGTATTTCTTGAATTATTGTGCCTTCAACACCTTGTCCTGGGCATATTTTAGCATCATCGCATAGCCAATTACTACTTGTATCGTCAAACAAATCTTGTATCAAAGACATTTCACTAGAATTCTCATAATTTTCAGCTTGAACTAATGCTTTAGCAATTGGATGTACACTGCCACTACTTTCTTCAATCGTCGATAATATGGATAATATTTTAGATTTTGTCCAAGTGTTTTTCAACACACTCTCGGTATTATTATTATTATCATCATCATCATCAATTCCTTCTTTGCTAATTACTATCCGATTGTTTTTTAAAGTTGTACACAAGTATTGAATATTTTTCGCATTTAAACGACCAAATGTCAATGTCCCAGTCTTATCAAAAACACACACAGTTGTTTTTGATATTTGTTCAATGGCACTGCCGCTTTTAACTGTTATGTATTTTTTTGCTGCTGATGATGTTCCAGATAAAAACGATACAGGAACGCCAATGCTTAATGGACATGGTGTTGCACCCATCAAGACACCAAGTGCAGCTTCCCATGCAAAATTTCTACCACTTGCTAATTGTTTTGCGAGTCGCCTAGGTCTTCTATTTGCATATGCTTGCCTTTGTAAAAGTGTAAAAACGGATAGACATAATGCGAATGGAGTAAAATAAACTGCGATTGCTGCACAAACATCTTCCATATGAGATGAACGCTCTTGTCCTAGTGCATCTTGCAATTCTTTCTTTAACAATGCAAGTACACTTTCACCAGCTGGTTTAGTAGCTTTTAATAGTAATGGTGGTCCAGGCATAACAATTGAACCTGAATATACTTTTTCACCTTCTGTACAACGTTGCCTACGATAACTTTCCCCAGTCACATTACTTGCATCCACTATTGGAATGCGATTATTATTTTGTTTTTGCGACGATGATGATAATGATGATGGTGGTGGTATGCCATACGTGTTGTTATTATTATTATCGTCGTTATCACCACCACCACCACCACCAGTTTCGGCTCTTTCCTTTTGTCTCAAAGGACTTGGACTGTTGTTACTATTGTTTATATAATTTTGATATGTATTGTTTTCAATGGACCATAGTGATATTGCTATGCCATCAACTGGTACAATTTCAGATTCTTTTAATAAAATGATATCACCAGGTTCCACCAATTCTGTTGCTAACGTTTCCGTATCAGGATATCTTTGATTAGTAGGTGATCTTCTAACTGGTGGTGTACGTAATGGAGAAATTGCACCAACTGATGATAAATCAGTACTATCATGATCTTCTTCCAATTGAAATTGTTCTTGTTGATTGTATTTCTCCGTATTTTTAATAATGACTCTACGAACCATTTTTTCCAGTCTTAAATTTTTAATTAATGTTTCCAAATCACGACCGGCACGATATATCGCATATTCCTCCAATGCTTCACCACCGGTAAGCATTAATAAAATCATCGTAGCAGCTAATGAACTATTGTTACCAGGGTATAATGATCCAATTCCCATCGCAAATATTGCACATGTATCTGCCTCCTTTAACGACTCGAATGCATCTAATGCAAAAGAAGGTAGACATAAAAATATTAATAAACGCGACAAAGATGAGGCTATACCTGCTAACTGCTTTGATGCATGTCCGGCTATTAATGCCACACATAATGCAGATGTTGTCCATGGAGGTGGGCTGAAACTATCTTGTTTCATATAATACCGTTTCCATATATGATACAACGTGGTTAAAAAAGATAATGTACATGATGCTTTTGCTGTTTTGGGTGCTATACGCCATAAACTTTTACTATTATATAAGAATATAGCTAATGTCCCAGCAGTTAATAAACGTGATAAAAAAGGTGCGTTATCTTCCGCTTCCTCTTTCTTTGATAACTTACTATCTGCCATGATATTTAATAATAATGGTTTCAACTGTATTATTGTTCTATTATATTATATATGTACATACAACTGCCACACATATATAACTATTATCTTCTCTTTCAACGCTCCGTCGCTTCTACTTATCTATGGATACCACACACACACACACACACACATATACATATATATATATATGTATACACACACAATTCAACACACACACTCTGCATCATTCATGTACATTGTCAATTATTATTCGTTCATCGTTCATGTCAGTGGTTTGTATTTCTTCGTTCAGTCCAACAAGAGCAGAAGAGATCTCCATTCTCCTGCTGCCTGCTGAAGAGACGGAGGAAATTATTCCTAGGTCCACAGTATTCACCTGCTATTGTATTTGATAGGATTAGTATAGAATAAAGTATGAAGTGAGTGTAAGATAAACCTCTATAGCAGGTGAATACTGGGAACCACCTTTTTGAACCACATAGGTGGTATACTAAATCTGTACTTAGCACCTTATAGATCCATTTTTTTTGGGGGGCAGGCCATTATTGAAATTATAGTATCCAGAATAGTTAATATCTATGCTGTGCAATGCTATAACAAATAACATAGCAGTAGCATTGTAAAATACGTAGCTAGAAAGTTCTACTATAATTAGCCTTCTATCTATAAATATCTAATTAGGATAATTATGTTACATGTGCACATCATAGACGATTTGATCTTCTAGACACTATTCCAATAATCAATACCGCCTATGATACTACCCTGCTAATAATAAATCAATAATTGATGTTGGCATAGATATATATATATATTTCAATATTAAAAATCAATCCATGTATAGAAAGAAATTCAAAATGTGTCGGGATACAGGTAGTATATATGTAAACATCATCCCTCTACCTTGATCATCCAATATTACTTTATTGGTTGTTGTAATTTTTCAAAATAGAAAATATATTAGTATCATATATATATATATATATACACATACACAAAGGCATATACCGTCGTAGTGTAAAATATTTATAAAAACAAAATAATGCCAAAAAGAAGAAATAAACGTAAAATTAAACCGCCCGTGCGATATGAAAGTGGAGATGCTACAGAGGATAATAAAAAACGATGGAAGGAACTAGCAGAGAAAAATACACTGAAATCCACAAAACGACGACGAAAAATTAATTATAAATATGATAAAATTGAGAGTCTTGCAAAGTGGTTATTAGAAGCAAAGATAGGCACAACAGGGGTTTACCATGGTAAAGAATTAAAAGTAATTGAAGTAAATGACAAAGTTGTTAAATGCATAGTGGAAAATGCAACCGCAGGAAATTCATCATCTTCTTCTACCTCACCCTCCTCATCCTCGACATTATTGGAAAGTGCAACAAAAGTATTTACAATGCCGAATTCACCATTACCATCTGAAGCTGTGAAAGGCAGCTGGTATTGGGTCTGGTGGTCGCATCATTACTATAGATGCCAAGTAGCAAAAATTATTACCAATAATGTATGGCAAGTAAAATTTGAAGGGGTTGATAGATTGTATAGATACAAACACAACGGTGTATTTTCAACACATGTGAAGGCAATTGATGTATGGCCTGATGAAGGGAGTGAATCTGTGGAGGAGGAAGCAGAAGAAGAAGAGGAAGATTCTTCAGAAGAGGAAAATACTGCGGATGATTCATCGATAGAAGAAAATGATGATGAAGAACAATTATTGATAACACCTAATTCAACTCCATCAGGTAAAAACTCTTTATCAACAACATGTAAACAAACACAAGTAATGGATCTGAATCATGATAGTGAGACTACGATTTTAAATGGTATGACAATTATTGCAAGTTCTAGTAGCTCTAGTATTGGTAGTCGTGCTAGCTCGAGTAATTCATCAACAACGACAACTAAAACTACTACCCGTACTACTACTAGTAGTACACCAAAAATAAACCAAAAAGAAATAAAAAGACACAAAAATAAGATACAACTTAAATATTCAAATAAAAAGGAAGCATTAACATTATTTTCAAAGGAAATTATGGAATTTAAAAGCTTACTTGATAATAAAGCCATATCTGAAGCAACGTATAAAGAATGGGTTGCTAAAGCAAAAGCAAATTACGATACAGTCCATACTATTGAATCACAGACACGATGATTGTATATATATATATATATGATATTTTTTTCGGGAACGAATCACGTCATCAAATCCTTCTTGTTTTGTCATGTTTATAAATATCAAAATACGAAGGAACCATTTTTTCCCTCGTTTTTTTGAATATTACATAAAATGTTCACACGTATATATATAATATATATACAATATACGGAGTATATGTATACATGTATGTGCGTGTATATGTATATACTTTTGATAATTTATAAAATAAAACACAATATAATATCTATATAATATCTATATAGCTCACCATGCCGGGCATGCTTAAATCTATTTTAAGAAGATTAATTCAATAATAATAATAATATTCTCTATTTCCGCTGGTATAGCTATATAAATATTTTACTTATACTACACTGTACGTGGTACCTGTATAAAACACCAGGGTATAAAATCGCAAGACGACATATCCATATGCATAAGGACATATGCATACTTACATATACATATATACATATAAATAATGTTGTATAGAAAATTATTATATTACAATTTTATTTTTATTTTTACATTTTGATCCAGATTCGTACCATCACATAAGTATTTTCCTACCCAGGGTTTTTTTCTTCTTGTTTATTTTGTATATTGCGTTTTTCAAAAAATACAATAACATAAGATACTTATTTATTGATTGTATTAATTATTGCAGTTTCTTGTCAGCATTGTGGCTACTTACTGTGTACGTCCGTCTATATATCATCTCTAACTGTATATATCTTATACTAAAGAATTCAGCATGTCATCGACATATATTGATATACCAACAGCATTGGCAATAAAACCGGATATTGCTGCAGTCAAATATGTAGAGGTTAAAAACCTGGATGGACCAAGAGGCATCAAGTCACACTTGATGGTCGATGACAAAACACGACAAAATGATGTATACTATAAACACACAGGTAAAGACAATCCTTCATTTGATGTTGGAAAAATTGTTTTCTGGGAGCTACTGGATTCTACAAAAAGAGGTAAATTTAACAAGAAAAATGTAAATTTACGTCGACACTTCATACAAACGCATGTTGGAACACATTTTCGGACAAACAAAAAACAAGAACGACGTAGTAAGAAACGGAAGATAAATAGCAATAACAGGGAGGCATTGGTAACTGCAACATGCCAGCAGAACAACATTATTATTGAAGATACATCATCATCATCACCAACACATGTGAAGGCAATTGATGTATGGCCTGATGAAGGGAGTGAATCTGTGGAGGAGGAAGCAGAAGAAGAAGAGGAAGATTCTTCAGAAGAGGAAAATACTGCGGATGATTCATCGATAGAAGAAAATGATGATGAAGAACAATTATTGATAACACCTAATTCAACTCCATCAGGTAAAAACTCTTTATCAACAACATGTAAACAAACACAAGTAATGGATCTGAATCATGATAGTGAAACTACGATTTTAAATGGTATGACAATTATTGCTAGTTCTAGTAGCTCTAGTATTGGTAGTCGTGCTAGCTCGAGTAATTCATCAACAACGACAACTAAAACTACTACCCGTACTACTACTAGTAGTACACCAAAAATAAACCAAAAAGAAATAAAAAGACACAAAAATAAGATACAACTTAAATATTCAAATAAAAAGGAAGCATTAACATTATTTTCAAAGGAAATTATGGAATTTAAAAGCTTACTTGATAATAAAGCCATATCTGAAGCAACGTATAAAGAATGGGTTGCTAAAGCAAAAGCAAATTACGATACAGTCCATACTATTGAATCACAGACATGATGATTGTATATATATATATATATGATATTTTTTTCGGGAACGAATCACGTCATCAAATCCTTCTTGTTTTGTCATGTTTATAAATATCAAAATACGAAGGAACCATTTTTTCCCTCGTTTTTTTGAAAATTACATAAAATGTTCACACGTATATATATAATATATATACAATATACGGAGTATATGTATACATGTATGTGCGTGTATTATGTATATACTTTTGATAATTTATAATATAAAACACAATATAATATCGAGTAATATATTATATTATTTAATAGTTGCGATACGCTGATTAATGTAATTACGCAGCATCAGGATGTGTAATTTTAAATATATGATATGAATTTACTGTTTTCTTATTCTGTGCCTCAATTTTCTTCTCGGCGGTCAAATGATATATCTTTGCAATAAAAGTATACTTAACACGTTGTGATAGTATAGTTTCCCTATCTTATTACCTATCATATCGCCGCCATCGAACAACAACAACGGAAGAAAAAACAACAATTAATACACATGAAATACAAGGAGAGATGAATGAAATATGTACATATATCCAAAACAAGAAAGGCAAAGAGCACAACAACTGCAAAAAAAAGATAATACGAAACATTCTGTTAATATTTATCAGTAGGTATAACAACAACAATATATTAAAAGGATAAAAAATATAGTTTGTTTATGTCGTAGAAGTAATAGTATATATATATATAAATATTATATTTATAAATCATAATAATAATAATGTCATCTACGAATCAAGTAATTTTAAACGAGGATGCCTCTTCTTCTTCTGGTGATGATAATGATGATTATAAAGAAGCTCATGTAGGTGCAAATTCTAGAGATATGAAAGGTTGGAAGAGCGTAGACTTAAGAGAACAAAAAGTATGGGAGATAGCAGAAACGCAAAATGTTTGTGCACGCGCTGTTATTGATATATCATTTAACAACGAATATCGATTTGAAGGGGATGATTTTTCTAAAAAATATATTACTCAAATTACTCCGTGCTTAGCTGAAATCTATCAAAAATGTTTAGCTCCCATCAAAGCTAAAGTGTATGAATCATTAAATGTTGACATGAAGAAAAAGTTAGATTTAGTGGAAAGTGAATTTAAAATTTATAGTAAAGGACCGAAGCAAATGGATGGTAATGGGGAAGAGTGGGTTGAACAAAACTGTAGTAATTTACAAAAATTTCTTCAAACCTATATGAATGGATATCAATTAGGTACAATCGTATATTCTAAAGGAGAACATAAATTGGAAGTTTTAGCTTTATTGGACATGTTGCTGGACATTTTTGTGTATATATACGATACAGATGCAGATAAGGCGAAGGCGAATGGTTTTATACAGATTCAAATTGGTAGGTGCCATCGCCATCTATTAGAACAATTAGGCGAATCAGTTAGTAAGATAATAGCAAAAAATTTTAATAATGTAGGGAAAAACGAGGTCCAATATGTATATAAAATTACTGATGCGGTTGTTGCAAATAAAGATAGAATTACTAGCTTTCTTGGATTTTGCCCTAAAACAACAAAAGTTATTTTATCAAATCCAGTAAGTGGCAATATTGAGCCATTTTTAGTTTTATCTCCACGAAAAGTGGAAAAATATACTTTGAGAAAAGGGAAAGCTCATAAACGTGTTATTGGCCCACATTGTAGGGCTGCATTTAGCTATAATGATTTATCATTGCCAAAACATAAAGAATGGAGTGGAAAAAATGAAATGAAACTTCAATGCCTTCCAAAAAGTTGGGACGTTGAACAAGCACTTCAACCAATGTCATTGCATAAAAGTGTTAAAAACAGTCATTACGATTATGATGTGGCGGATGTAACGGCATTGAAAGAACTAAATGAAAAGAAAAAAAGAAACATGGCAAATAATAATAGTAACAATAATAGTAGTACTGGAAACGGCAAAAATGATGTTGGTGGTGGTGAAGGCAACAGTATAATTGGAGATACTGGTCAACTAACATATCGCCATCTTGAAGAAGGTTTATTATCAATGAAGATTGGAGAAGTTGCTATATTAAAAGTAAAAGATCCAAATGTTGAAAATGGCCAAGAGAAATACTTTCATGTACAAAACGAAGGATTTGTTGAAGAAGAATGCGGCAATGATTGTTTGGGATGTGAGGAAGGTTTATTATTAATCTCGGACGATGGTGCTGGAAATTCGTATAGATTTCGTGGCATTGGTGAATATCAAGCATGTAAATTGTGTTATGCTGGTTGTACATGTCAAAGTTGTAAATCACTGATTAAATGTTTATTATCATGCTCTGCGTGTTTTGCTGGTTGTGGTGTTGTAGTTAGCGATGCCTTAAACTGATATATGTGTTGAGATGTGTGGTGTATTTAAAATATGCATATGATATGATATGATATGCATATGCATAATGCATCATACGTATGATATCATATATCATCCTATTCGTATCATATATGATATATATGTTGGTATTTGTGCGGCCGTATCATATTCGTAATGCATATCATAATATAATTATCATACGTAAAAATATATCAATTCATAGACCACAAACATATATCATACACCGAATAATATTTTATTTTTTTATAAAGAATCTTTTTACTCATCAGTATTAATATTATGATACTGCTCGCGTATAATTTTTAAAAAAATGTATGCATACTCTCCTCTCAAACTTGATCTTTCCTACTACCACTTCCTGGACCTTGGTGGGTACCGCCATTTGTACTAAGATCTGGTCCTTTTGCATCGGCTACACCTCCAACACTATTGTACATATTATCATTTCCACCACGACCATGGCCGGTTACTTTATTGCGGATTGCACCAGGTTCCCATCCTGGCAAATCTGTGTGGGTAGGTTTTTCATCACAACAGCCAAAGTTTGTACAAATTTCATGTGAAGCACCATATCCCTCGCCAAATCTTTTAGTAAGTTGTCTGATTAAATCAGTCACTTGAAAACTAACACCATACATTTCTCCTCCAGCTACTCTACAATAGTCCTCATAAGTTGCCACTGTATCTTCTCCTGCATCTGGATTTTCTGTATCTGTATCTATATTAACATTTCCACCGCAGTAATTAATTGGATTATTGCCATATCTTAAAGCGTTAACAGACCCCATACATATCTCGCATTTTATATTTGGTGGTGGGCAAGATTGTGGCTTTGCACCATCTTGCGACAAATCTGGCCACTTGCACGAACACGCAGGTAAAGCGCCTTTTGTTTTCTGGGTATTTTTCGTTCTAAGATTTTTGCTTTTAAAACTGAAATGTACCTTGGAAAAAATTGTTCGTAGCTCCTCTTTCATAGTTTTATTATTATAATTTATACTGAAAGCATTCTCATTACTGCTGTTAGTCCGAAACAAAGATGATGATAATATAGACAATGGAAACGAGACGAAACGACTCTTATTCTTTACGTGATGAATTACGCTTGTATGAAATATTTTATTAACATGGGTTCGCAATGATAATTTCAATATATCATTTTCTGTTAATACAGGTTTCTGCTGTTGTTGCGTTATTGCTTTAATATTTACAATCAATAAAGTTTTAATAATTACAAAAAAAAATATTGTGTTGAATATATTTTTCTTCATATTTCTATTGCACACCATACTGTAAAACACAAAAGCAATTGGTTAATCTGTAATATATAATATAATAATAATATTAATAACAATATAACTTTTTAATTAATATATATACATAATCAAACACGGTCTTATTTTACATCTACTTGCGTATGATATATATATATATGTATTATAATAACAACAACTGCTGCTCGTCCCCAGCTGGCCAGAGCCTGTGCTGCTTATGCTGGCCTGGTTGTAGTCTGGTAGTCCTGTAGTAAAAAAAACTCTGTGCATCAAAATGTAAAAAATTTCCCCCCTCCTCTTCAATAATCAAATTCTTTTATATCATCCACCACACATCAGACAAGCGCAAACCAATGCTATTCCATCGTACGTATGTCCCTAAAATGCATCCAAAATAACACTACACAGCATTCGTTCCCATAGGCATATTGGCTTATCAAAAATAATTAATGAAGAAAAAAAGAGAAGAGAAAATAAAAAATGAATGAAATGAATGTACACATTTGTAATATATGTATGTATGTAGGGCATATGTACAACGAAAAGATAATAAATTCAAAGTATTCATAATATATTAATAGTATATATATATATACGATACGATATATATAAATATACAACGATTTTGGGAAAAACGATTCAGAAATATTAGTTTTAGACATATTTATATTCTATTAAATATATATAAAATAATTAAATATATCTATATATTAAATATTATATATTATGGCACAAGTTTCTCAACAAGCAAATCCTTTACATGATGAAGGTAAAAGTAAAAAAAAAAGTGAAAAGCTTGCAAAGTATGAAAAGAATTGGAAAGAAATAAATGGTACTAAAGTATATTATGATAAAGTATTATTTCAAGTTATGGCTGATGCAGACAAAGAAGATGAAAGCATCGATCATTTTATGGACGAAGTAGAAGATTTTATTAATAATAATTTTAAACAGCTACAGGACAACGAAACAGAAGATGGCGAAGACAAAAAACTAATCAACAATTATTACAAAATAAAAGTCGCTACCCCAGAATCTTGTCCCTATACAATAGTAGAGATCCGTATGCTTAGTTTTGATATGGAAAATGGTAGTAGAAAGACGATCTTTAATACGTATACTATAGAAATGATTCGAGGAAATATAATTAAACTTGCAGATAAACATTTCGGTGTACGAGATTTAGAAATTCCTTCGAAGAAACTGGATCCTGCCAAATCGACCCTAAAGGCTGGTACAAATTATGCACTTGGATACAACTTTAAGGAAAATTCTTTTATGTTTGGAAGTGTAAATTCGAATGCGATATTTTGTGGTGTAAGGATTTGTAACGGTGGAAAATGCTTTGGAAAGACTGAAGAATTTTACGAAAGTTTAGGACCACATGTTAAAAAGTGGGTGATTGGAGACGGACTAGAAGTATATAAAGGCAAAAAGCTAGCATATCCGAAAGGAGTTATCATAAATTACCATTTATTAAATGATATGCAAGGAAAAGAAAAAATAAAACAAAAAAATCTGCCTACTGAATGGGATTACAGCGCAATAAGTATACCAAATACATCATTGTCTGGAGAGGAAGATTATAGCATATATAAAATCAATAAATCTGAAGATATTAAAAATTTCACTGATTTTATTATTCATGTTGGAGAAGACAAAGAAGGTAATTTTAAGAACGAAGATATAGGTATTCCATCTTTCTGGCTTAAAGAAGCTATAAATGGTATGGAAATTGGGGAACGTGCCATACTTCGATATAACGGTCCATCCCCGACTGCAGAAGTAGGAAATGGTAAAGAAGATAAGGAAACGACAGCACCAAAGTATTTGTACGTAGAATATGTTGGATTTACAGATACAGATTTTCATTGCTGTGAGGGTAAATGTTCTGTTAAATTAGGCAAACGATTATCAAAGGTACGGAATCAAATGCAATTGAAAGGGTTTGAGCGAATAGCATGCAACGATCAAGTATGTCATTGTGTTGGATTGCGTTCGTTGTGTCAATGCTTTTTGTGTTTAAATGCGATAGTTACTTTAGCATGCTTTGCTGAATAAAAGAAAGAACCCGATGTGGTGACAAAAATCAAAAAAATGTTTTGAGAAAAATAAAAATCTCTCTAATTGAGATGTGAATATTAGTCTTGACCTTACATGCGATTATAAATATTTTCTATATGAGTATTAGTTTGCAGAGGTGCATTAGAGCTTTACTAATAGTAGGATAGCATATTATTCTTGCGATTGAGTATTGAGCATATTACTTAACACGAGAAGTGTAAAAATATTATAACTTTAGATTTTAACCATCATTATATATGTGTATTATTATATCATACTAGTATATTATATCATTACACTGTAAAATATGAAAAATTAATGATTACACACGTGTAAAAAAAATATTACACTACGAGGATACGTAATTTTTATAAGAGCACAATAAATAAAAAGAAGTGAAAACATTTAACCTCGCTCCAGCTTTTACGCCCATAGTTTCAACAATGTATCCCATCCACCAGTTGCAACACAATTACCATCCGGTGCAACACTTACACATGCTACTCGATTTTCATGGGTATATGGTTTGACTGGATCTTGCAATTTAAAAAATCCACTTTCATCTCCTAATGTATCCCATGCTCTACACCACCAATCATCATATGCAGCAAATAATATTCTTCCACTTTTGGATGCAGAAACTGAAGTGACACCACACATTATAGGCACTTCGTCTTTTGGTACATCTTGGAATTTTCTTAATTCACGGTAACTACGTATATCCCATAAACGGCATGAAGAATCATCTGATCCCGTTGCGAATGTGCGCCCATCTTGGAAAAAGTCAACAAAGTTAATATCAGATTCATGACCTTTAAAAATATGCGTTGGTCTTTGTGGACAACGTACATCCCATACCATTGCCATACTGTCACAATCACCAGCAACAAACATATTTGGATCTTTAGGATTTACGCTTACACACATTACATCTGATTTATGTTTTGTAAATTTACATATTGCTTTTGGCGAACTTTGTGCGTAATTCCATAACACACATGTTTGATCTCCAGATGATGTTAAAATCGTATTTGAATCAACAAAACGACAACAAGACAAATAACCATCATGACCTGCTAACTCCACAGATGCATTTGTTGGAGCACCTTCCCATTCTGGTTCGCCATCTTTAAATATGTAAATGGAACATACGTTGTCTAGCCCACCGCATGCTACATTTCTACTTTTTGGGTCTGTCTGGTCAAATGCGCATGTCATCACCCATGGCGAGCGCAAGCGTATACAATACAATTTGTTTTTAGTCACACCATCCCATACAATTAATTTACCATCTTGTGAAGCACTAACTAAACGCCTGGAGTCGCCAGCCCAATGTAAGGAATATACTTTCCCATAGTGACCTTTCAATATTTTTTTTGCACCTATTCCTCTCCCTTGGGGAAAATCTTGAATGTTTTCCGAATCTATTTTTACCATTTCTTTTTTATATACTGAATGAACTAAATTAAGTTCATCGTCACCAAAAGAACTTTGTTTAGTTTCAGGGTCATCTAAGTCTAATTTTTGCTTTTCAAGTCGTTGTATTCTACCTTCTAAATCTTGCTGCTGTTTCTTCAGCGTTTCTATTGAAGTCATAATACTATTAATATCTTATTTGTTCATTAACTAATCTATCGGGCTCTTTCTATCACACAATTGAGCTCTCTTGCTTCTTTGTCCTGTATGTATGTATGTATGTATGTATGTATGTAT
Source organism: Stramenopiles sp. TOSAG23-2 (assembly GCA_900128395.1). Lineage (NCBI taxonomy): Eukaryota > Stramenopiles sp. TOSAG23-2. Next base: position 8,873 of record LT649392.1, on the reverse strand, counting down.
ATGTGTGTATATGTGTGTATATAATCTTGCAATATATTTATGTTTATTCATATTATAGGTATTTATTACTGTATTTATTTATTCGATATAATAATAAGCAACATAAGGCCAGGCAGGAATAATAATAATAAAAACAAGAAGATATATAATAATAGTAGTAGTATACTGTGTAGTGGTAGTAATAGCACCATCCATATATGTATAGCTGCCATATAAAAGAAATGGGAAAAGAAATTTATTGTAATAGTAGTAGTAAATACAGTACTAATGCATGATAGAAGATAACATCTGTGTGGCACAGCATGGCAACATAAGCACATTTTTTTAGCTTAAGTTTAAGTTGAACTACTCTCTACAAATATATATATCTATATCATTGAGGCTATTGCATATTATATATCACCATTTACTACTTGGTCAGGAAATGCATGGGGTAATCATTATCCGCCAATATCTAATTTTTATTTTCACAATTAGACTTCTAATTACAAAAATAAATAAATAAATCTGTAAAAAAACAAAAGGCTGGCGCACCACACATCTCCACGAGGAAACAAGCTACCATAATAAAATAACAGGTAAATAGAAACTAAATATTATTTTGGTATACATATTTCGTATTGTTCGTTGTCCTATCTACATAGCATGTACGTAGCATTAGATGATCTGAAATATCTGAAAATATATCTTAAATTTTCGTAGTCGGAATACAACAGATAGTTCCTTTGCCACCGGCCGTATATTTCTATTGTTGTATACTACCAAGTACAACTAATCCTATATGAAGATCCACCTTGCAGAATAAACGACAAAAACAACATAAAAAAATGAATAAATGAGGATGGACACATCACATATATATATGTACATGTGTAGAATAGAAAGTGATGTTGGATATATGATAATATATATCAACATATACTGCTTGCTTAACAATATTATTATTATTGTTGTTGGGTTTTATTTCTTTTTAAAAGGTGGGTGGTACTATACAAAAGATCATTTATAATATACTTGGAGATATATATAATATATCATATAGATAGAGATAAAAAAAAATCATTTTTAAATAACATATTTAATAATGGAAACGGCGGAAAAATTGCAAAGTGAAGCGTTGGGATTAAGAGGTCAAGTGGCAAAAATGCGTGAAGAGAAAAATTTGCCATGCTTTGACGATGCTGATTTTGAAAGTCCTGAATGCCATGCACATCGCAATTTACAAACTGCAGTAAAGAACAATAATTCAAATGGTTTGGATTCAGACAAAAATTTTCCAGATAAAACAATTATAAAGCAAAGAAAATTATTAAAAGGACATTATGGTAAAGTATATGCAATGCATTGGTCAGGGGATTCCAGACGTTTAGTTAGTGCATCACAAGATGGTAAATTAATTATATGGGATGGTTTAACGACGAATAAATTAAATGCTGTGCCATTGCGTTCTTCATGGGTGATGACATGCGCATTTGATCAGACATCACCTTCGTCACGTACAGTTGCATGTGGTGGATTGGATAACTTATGTTCTATATTTGTAGTTGATGATACGTGGTCCCAGGAACGTGGACCAAATGCAGAATTAGCTGGGCATGATGGATATTTATCATGCTGTCGTTTCGTCAATAGCAAACAAATATTAACTTCCTCCGGGGATCATAATTGCATGTTGTTTGATATACCAACTCGTACAGCCATATCCACATTTAGTAGTCATACATCTGATGTCATGAGTATTGCTATTAATCCAAATGATCCAAATCAATTCGTTTCTGGTTCATGTGATACGCAAGCAAAGGTATGGGATAAAAGGCAACCACTGTCACCAACACTCGAATTTTGGGGTCATGAGGCAGATATCAATTGTGTTGAATATTGTAAAGATGGATTTACATTTGTGACTGGTTCCGATGATGCTTCAGTGCGTATGTGGGATATAAGAAGCAATCGAGAGTTAGCAAAATTTAGTGACGAGGGTGTTATACATGGTATTACCTCAGTTGCTATATCAAAAAGTGGACGTATTATATTTGCCGGGCAAGATGATTATAATTGTATGATGTGGAACACGTTGGACCAAAACAAGGAACCAATACGATTAGGTGCCAGTTCATCATTAATGCATACACATGAAAATCGTGTATCAACGGTTGGTATGTCACCAGATGGTAATGCATTTTGTACAGGTTCATGGGATACGGTATTAAAAATTTGGGCTTAAGCGTGTGTGTAGATTTTGTTTTTCGCCTGGCCAGCAAAATAAATTTCATAAAAAGGATTTTAAGTTGGTAAAGCTATAGTAGAGAGAGAGATTTTGAAGGAGAGTGTGGAATTTTTTAATGAACCAAAAAATTCAAATTTTTTTGTTTGGAGGAAAATGTAAAAATAATTACCACACGCTTTTTATTATCAGAAAAGAAAACGAATAAATCGTGTCTCGGGGTACATGTAGGTCATTAAAATTTTTAATTGCTTTGTCGTACGTATGATAAACGTATGATTTTATAAAATATTTACGAAGTCGTATCATAATGCATATGCATACGTGGTGCGTTCTCCTCCGGTCAAAAATTACGAGCTCCTTCGTAACACATTTTTAAAATTTATGATATATAACACTTTGGGGGTGTACTTTTTCGTTCTTATAACGAGTCTCTCAAAAACTCGTTTTCTGTTTCTTTCACTCTGTTAAAATTGGGAATAATTCTTCACCTTTCTTTTTAGTCGCATTGCCTTTATCGTTAACACGAACAAAACCAGCTAAAATAAAGCGTTGACCTGTAGTTATCTTTTTACCAGCATGGCGTTGTAAACCACAGAAACTAACCATTGCACCTTGATCCTGTGGCGCAGCAATAAATGGCGGGCGAAAATCAACAAACTCTGTTCCTCCGCCTTCAAATGAATCCGATGTATTTAATAATATTACGAAAGATAAAACAGAGTCATCTCGATGTGGTGCTAAAGATGTTTGCGAAACTTCCTTCTCGTTGATATTATTACATTTATATTTTACTACAAATAAATCATCGATTGCAATGACATTTAATGGCAAATCAAATATATTAGACAGGACTGGCAATATACAATCTTTTAATTTTAAATTACAATGTTCCAAAAGCAATGGTACATGTCGAACATCAATATCCGTTGTTTTATACATTTGATGTCGTTCTGTTTGCCAGCCTCCATGCGAAGATGCATGATGTTCAGCCATTTTAATGATAGCTTCACAATCAACAGGTGGTAATACATTTGATGTGATATAAACGGATTTTAATTTATGGATATTATTATTATTATTATTTGCATTAGCACTACTACTAGTAGTAGTTGTTGTTGTTGTAGTAGTACTAGTTGTAGTTGTTGTTTTTGTTGTTGTTGTTGACGACGATGATGATGAAGCAGAAAGTGAAATCGAATCTGTTGGATTATTATGTATCGTTGTTTTATGTTTTTTCATCGCTATAGAAGCAATATTAGTCGCATTTGATTGATAAAATATTGTTAACCCATTGCCAGAAAAGTCTAACCATGTTAATTGTTTATTTAATGCAAATTCTTTAGGTGTAGTACCAATTAGAAGATTACGACTTAAATCTAGCTTGATTAAATTTTCATTGCTGTTAGATAACAAAATTGGTATTTCCCCAGAAATATGATTTCCGGCTAACCATAATTCTTCCAATGTTCTTAATGCCTTGATATGGGGTACTAATGTATCTAATACTGCAACTAAATTATTTTCTGGTAATCTTATGGATTTTACTAATCCAGTTTCTTTATGCGTTTCAATTCCATACCAATCAGATACAGGGATTTCATTAGTACCCCAGTTTGTTGATTTATTCCATTCGTGCCCATTGCTACTATTATAAAAATTTAACAGTGCACTTTTCTCCACTGTTAATGTTAATGTTTTATAATTAGAAATCTTTTCGTCGGCGGAGTGGATTGATTCTTTCTTCTCTTTATCATCACTACTACTACTACTACTACTACTATCAATATTCACATTTGCATTATTAAATATGGAAAAACAACCTTTTGTTCCACCTGTTATATTTTTCCATGTCCCTTGCATCTTTCTTATTTATTATTATTTTATTTTAAAAAGCAATTCAATTAAATAACACTTCCTTATGTACTTTATCTACAGTTTCACTTACCTGTTGTAATTCCTGATGATTCATGTACTTTCTAAGAAAATATAAAAATATGCAAATATGGATTATTAATTTGCAGAAGTTTTGCCTCAACCGGCTTAAATTTTCGGGATCGACCACAATTCTATTAGCCATGTAAATTGAAACTTGAATTACCAAGGAGAAATTACCAAACCAAAAAAAAACACGACAAACTTAATTCCATGTGCATATATATGCATAGAGAGGAGAGAGAGAGAGAGAGAAAAAAAAATCAACAAGAACCTATTAGGAATATATCGATATATATGGATATGTTGCATATATAATATGTACTATTCCGGCTCATTTTTATAATTATTCATTGAATTTTCATCTGGGTTCGAATTATTTCCGCAAAATTGGTAGTAATAATAATTATTATGCCAGTAAAGAGTTGCTTGTAATGTTATTTTCATGTATTTAAACATTTAAGGCCATTGGGAGCTCTACCAGATTGGCCTCTCTGTGTCAGTGCTAGTAATGCTATTATTACCCTATTTAAAAATTCCACTTTTTGACAAACAATATGAAATAATACAGGTAAATAGCATTAAAATAAACAATTTCAATTTTTACTGCTGCGGTGAAGTTCGTCGCATTCTGGCATTTCTTATACATAAGGAAAAATTTCTGGAATCCGTCATACTTTTTTTAAAATATATTAAGTATATATATTTGTATTCTATAGGGTTCCTATAAAAAATTCTGAAATCCGTCATACTGTCATCATACTGTCATACTGTCATACTTTTTTAAAAATATTAAGTATATATATTTGTATACTAGTATCCCTGCTTTATTTGTTAGGACGATTATTCTATTAGTCTACAAATATATATACTTAATATATTTTAAAAAAAGTATGACGGATTTTTTCAGAAATTTTTCCTTCTGTACTTCCGGCTTCCGGCATTCCTGGCATTCCACCTGGCATTCTTCTTCGTCCAATTCGAACAACTTCTTTTATATTATCTATAGGATACTTCTACTTATTATTATTATTATATGAGCTACCTGGTACATGCATCTGATTTTTATTATTTCAATAATAAAATATTACAAAAACAATAGGAGAAAAGGTAAGCATGTGAAATGTACTGAGAAGAGAGAGAGAGAGAAAGAGGAATACTGCAATCAAACAATGGCAAGCATTACTACTGCCGCGACCACTGCCGCGACCACTGCTGCGACCACTGCTGCTGCTGCTGCTGCTATTGCTACTGGTAATAATAATAATAATAATAATAATGATAATAGCAATGCTAATAAGAACAATACATCATATGCAACGGAAGATGATAATATTAATGCTAATATTGTAAGTCATCTTGTTAATAATAGTAATGAAGAGAATAATTTATTCATTAATTTTTGTTTAGCCGAAGTTGGTTTGTTTTTAATCATTGTTAAATTGTTGCCGGTGGATATGGCTGGGAGATTGATGTATACGTCCAAAAGTCTGCAACGAATTATTGAACACAAAGACAATGATTTTTTCTGGAAGTTTGTATGTAAAATTATTTTCAAACCGCCGCAATATTATCTTCCAGAAATATTGCCGTCTTCGCATAATTCTTGGAGAAGTGTTTTCATGCAACGCCCATATGCAAAATTGAATGGATATTACTGCCAAGAATACAAATATGTTCGTAGAAGACAAGCGCCTTCGATGTGGGATGAAGTCCCTGCTGGTCAAGTATTGTGGTGTAGATACTATCGTTATTTATATTTTAATAATAATGGCGAAGTACTTTATTGTTGTAGTCCATCTCCACCGGAACAATTTGAAAGAAAATTCAATTTACAAAATCGAAATGTACATAAAGGATCATACAGGATGAGAAGAAAGAAGATTATAATTGAAATCCCGATGTTACCATCAAAGGAAGTGTGTGTGGTTGAAGTGGAAACAAAAGCACGTGGTTGGAACATGGAAACTATAGAGCATATCTTGAAACGTGACCCAGAATTAGATCTTCCTCCAATCAAGCTAGAAAATTCAAAAATATGGTATTTTCATCGCCGCTGGAGTATAAAGAAAATTGTGGATAAGGGTAGTAATGATTCTTAAACATACGAGTAATATATTATATTATTTAATAGTTGCGATACGCTGATTAATGTAATTACGCAGCATCAGGATGTGTAATTTTAAATATATATGATATTATGATATCATATGATATATTTAATTGATGGTTAAAATCTTAAGTTTAATATTTAAATCATATATGACCCGATTTTTCTGAGAGAGACTTTCCAGTTGTCAAATAAATATTTAGTATACTAAAAAGTACAAAATACACATATTTTACTATCAAACCTCGTGCATTATAATTCCTAGATCTCCCAAAAAATCATGAATTTTGGAAAACTTGGTAACATTTATATTTTTAATCCAAGAAGATGTTATAAACGCACTCTGGGAATTGAGCATTTTTATAAAGGGCACGATGGTGATTTTATACATATAAAGAATATTTTTTTTGATCAACAGAAAGTGAAATGGCACAGTGGTGAAGTTGTACATCTTTTTAAGTAATCTATCACACATAAATTACAAAATGTCAAGTTTTTACATTTTCCCATTATATCTTTCTTTTATATTTTTTAATTATGTATTTTTCCCCTCAAATATTGGTTGTAATCTAGGTCTAAGTACGGGGTAGTTGTATACTAGAAATATTTACCTATTCTTACGCAAGGAGAAAAAATCAAAAGGGTCCATACTTTTTTAAAAATTATTAAATTTTATAACTGCGCGATAGTCTACAGTACTTATAAGTATATAAAAAAAGAGATAATGTTTTTATACCAGAATTTATATATTTATAAACTTCGACTTCGCCTATTTCCGTGTGGTGTAATACTTTGTGCATTGTATATAACTACCGAACACCAAGATGGTGCGATGCTGGATTATGTGTGCCTTGATACACATAAACGACTGCTCCTACTTAAAAATCACAACAGCAACCTTTCTCCTACAACTACAGCAGCAACTCGTATAAATTATGTCAACCCAACCAACATTTACTATTAACAGCAAAATATATGGAAAAAGAACAATAGGCGTTGGTTTTCCAACCTATATAATTGCGGAAATGTCGTGTAATCACTTAGGATCATACGAAAGAGCAGAAGCTATAGTTCGTGCAGCGGCTGCTACTGGTTGTGATGCTATTAAATTGCAAACTTACACTGGTGACACTATCACTTTAAACTGTGATAAGCCACATTTTGTATTAGGCCACGACGGGGTAAAAACCCAGTGGGGAACACAAACGTTATGGAAATTGTTTGAAGGCGCTCATACACCTTGGGAATGGTTCCCCAAGTTACAAGCATTGGCACATAGCCTAAATATCGATTTCTTCTCGTCGCCCTTTGATCATACGGCTGTTGATTTTCTTGAACAACTGGATACACCAATCTTAAAAGTTGCGTCAATGGAATGCGTAGACATTCCTTTACTTAAAAAAGTTGCCAAGACAGGGAAACCTGTTATAATGTCAACAGGAATGGCAACAATAGGGGAAATCGAAGAAGCTGTGAGAACATTAAAGTCAAATGGTTGTAAAGAACTTGCTATTTTGAAGTGCACTAGTGCTTATCCCGCTAGACCGGAGGATGCCCATTTGAATACCATCCGTAATTTAGCGTCTACTTTCAATACCGTTGTTGGTTTATCTGACCACACATTGACAACTTGTGTGCCTATTGCATCTGTAGCCTTAGGTGGTAGAATTATCGAAAAACATTTTATTTTAAGTCGCGAAAAAGATGGTGGTCCAGATGCAACGTTTTCCCTTGAACCGCATGAATTTAAGCAGATGGTCGAGGAAGTGCGCACTATTGAGAAGAGCCTTGGTAGTGTGCATTATGGGGGTGTCGGTGGTGAAGTTAGAATGTTTCGACGATCGATATTTGTTGTCAAGGACATGAAGAAAGGTGAAAATTTTCTTGAAAATATAAATGTTAGGTCTATTAGACCAGGTAATGGCTTGCATTCGCGTCATATGGAAGAGATTGTTGGCCTTACGGCTACTAGGGATATTGAAATGGGGGAACCTTTGGCTTGGAATATGATACAAGGCGATTGAGCATAAATTGTAGTGCATTGCTCATTCAAACACCTGCAGCTTCAAAATGGTAATATCGTTTATACAAATTTCTATATACGCCATTTATTTGAATACATTGAGAGTTATAGCGGCATTTCGCCGCTATGTATTGGATAACAATAGTTTACTTTATAGTTACTATTTATAAACTCAGCTAAACTCGTACTCCATCTTCTACAATGCGATTAGCATTAAGATCGAGTAGATCATCAATAATTATCTATTTTTAGATCCAAAAATCTACAATTATTATTAATTATCAATCTATCTATATTGTATGCATACATACCACCATTTTTATATAATAAATAAATATTATATATTGTAATCGCCGTTCTGATGCTCCGGACATTAATCAAAACACCACCACTGGCAAGTCATCACTTGGCATTAATATTGAAATCGCCTATAATATTTTGTCTGATGAAGCGGCCACACCAGACGTCATTGAGTCATCCGCAAATGATATTTTAATATCTGACGCGAAACCACCTGATCCCGATGATACCATTTATGTAGACACACAAGTTAATACTGTGCAACAGAGTCAAGCTTATTA
>LT649391.1:0-29280 GCA_900128395.1 Stramenopiles sp. TOSAG23-2 | reverse complement strand
TAGTAATACCATTACAATGCTATGTAGTGTATATACCACTATAGCAGGTGAATACTGTGACCCAGGTTTTTGAACCCCTATAGGTTAGTATTAATAGAAGAGTGCAACAAGAGAATTTTACAGCAGACATTTTTTATATTTGAGGGCTCACATCACCGTCCTATTTATTTTATACAAAATAATGCACTATCAAGTACAGAATACCAGGTATCGTATTAAATGCCTTAACACAACAGCTTTTTTTTTTACCAAAAAGTCTATTGTTGTCACATGCTCACCATCATGCTAATAAATATATTATGTACTATGATATTTAAATAGCTCTCCTCTACTATAGATATAATAGACTAATGAACAACAACAATATAATAACTATAACTATAATATTATTAATACTGTTATTATTTTTTTTTGTATGCTGGTATGTATGTTATGTTTTGCTTATTATTATGCCTGGTATTATATGCTTATTATTTTTCGTATTACACATACAGTAGAACTATAGTATGTATTTCAATATGGTAAAACCTACAACATACCACCAACCACCAAATAGAAACGAGAGAGTATCCATTCAAAATAATATATACAAATGTAAAATGTTTGCTAAATTAATTGGAAAAATAAAACCAGTCGGGCGTCAAGATGTTGGTTCGTTAGATATGTTTTTATTATCAGATAGTGACGAGGATGACATGGCTAATGACTCTGATTTTTTCGGTAGTTTAAAAAAACAACATTTAAAGAGGAAAAAAATTGCTGAAAAATACAATAAAAGTAATGATAAAAAAATTGTAAAGCATCCAAAAAGTATAAGTCCTATCAGTACAAAAAAGTTGTCTAAAAACCGTAAAAGGCGGCATCGTCGAATGAATAAAATAAAGCTAAGATTAGATCCAATTGAAACTGCTAATTCTGTAAAACACCACTTACCAATAGATTGGGACCCACCATATGAAGATGATTTAATAAATAAAAAAAATGCTGTAGAGTTAGAAAAATTTAACGTGAAAGTATCAAATGATTTTCGTCAACTACATGACACACAAATTCGAAAACAACATAACATATCATTGGTTGGCAGTATTATGGAAGATGTAATTGATACCGTTGAAGATATTAATGAACAAAATGAATATGTAGAACCTGTAGATACAGATGAGTTATTAAACTTGTATAGTGATTTTAAACTGGACTTTGAGTATTTATCACAAAATAATAAAGTTAAAGATAAACGGGGAAAAAAAACAAAACGAGAAATAAAACTATTGAAGAAGAATTTAGAAAAATATAAACGTGTGCATTTCGTTAAATCAATGCTTTTCAATAATTTACCAACGACGAAGCATATTTTTCTGAAGAATTATTACAGCAACATCAATAATAATAATAATAATAAAGATAATAACGAAAGTAAAGCAAAATATAAACATTCCTTAGACCAAGCAGTTATTGCAAATGAAATTTCATTAGACAGCGATTACGTAGAAGCACTTGTAAAAAACCGAGCCATATTTAATGGGGTAAAGGAAATAAATATGAGAAATTGTGGATTGATTGATGTCTACCTTGGTGATATAATAAAACGCTGTGTCAATAAATGGAGTATAAACAAAATAGATATTAGTGATAATAGATTTGGATTTCGCTCCGCATATTATTTAATGTTCATGTTAAATAGAAAAAAATGCAGGGTTGAATATTTAAATTTATCAAACGTTCGCCTGAATGATAATGTCGCCACTATTTTATTAAGTTCTATTTCAACTTTGATTGAAAAGGATGGGTATTTTCAAACTATTAGTTTAGACAAATATCCACGTACGATACAAAAATTTTTACGAACAAAATATGTAAAAAAAAAGAAGAAGAAAGTTCTTACGAAGGAGGAGAAAGCACAAATTAACTTAAAACACGCACTTTCAAAATTGGATCAACTTGCGCTAAAACATAGGGGAAATATCGACCTTCATGACTTTCGTGGGCAACATGTTGATGCTTCAAGATTGAAGAAGTTTTTATATAAATTAGGATGCAAATTAACACGAGATGAGTCCGTTGCTCTAACGGCACATTTAGACATAGATAAAAACGGAACGATACAATATAAAGAATTTGTTTCCGTTTTCTTCAGTCGATGGCGTATATTAAAGAAGGATGGTAAAATTGTTGATAAGTTTGATATGGATCAAGATGATGATGATGACAATGAAAAGGATAAGGAATTAGTAAGATACAGTGGCGATTCGTTATTGTATTTAAATCTTAGTTATAATAAATTGGGCACGAGCCAGAAATGCTGTAAAATGCTAGGTAATTTATTTTCACCAAATCTACGAATCTTGCATTTAAATTTAAGTTGGAATAATTTTGATGCAAAAGCTGTACCGATTTTGTCAAAATGTTTATCAGCTGGTGGAAACACGAGCTTAAAAGTTTTAGATTTGTCATGGAATTCGCTTGGAGAAAGTGCGGCGATATTAATCAGTGCATTAATCACTAATACTACATTAAATGTGTTGAACTTAGAACATAATCAAATACCGTCAAGAGCGTGTAAATCGATATCAAAAAGCTTAAAGCAAAACGACACGTTGAAGACACTACGTTTAGATAACAACCCGATTCATGAATCAGACGCAATGAATATGATCTTGCAAAGTTTTAAGCCAAACACATCATTTATTAGAAAATTAGGATTGGAAGGTATTGTATCAAAATTAAAGGTTGAATATTCTACATATTGGTGTGATATTTGGAAATCTACAGAGCCAATATCCTATTACAATTTAGATCTGCGAATTAAGCGAGAAGTATTTATTGCATTGGATATTCTTGAAGCTTTGAAATATAGCAATGAAACTTACTTTCTGAATCAAGGGGATGGTAGTGCAGCTGCATTAACTGCTCGATTAGAAAATACAACCATATCAATTAGTGGACGTCAACTTGACAAAAAAACAATGGTTGCTTACATAGAAGGAAAGAAAAAATTACCCACACACGGTTACATAGAATTTCAATTGCAACCTTGTATGTTCAATGGACAGGTTCAAACAAACCAAACAAAATTTAAATCGCAAAGATCAGTATATTTTGAACAATGCAAAGCAATATTTTCGAAAGATAAGATGCCATTGGCCAATATCACATTTGACACATTGAAAGATGAAATTCAAAATCCAGAACATAGAGTATCTGTGAGATATTTTAAAAAGATTATAAAACGCCCAGCACCAGCTCATAAAAAGCCAACAGCCGATGAGTTAGATTTCCTTTCTTCCACTAGAAGCCGTAGAAATCGTAAAATAAAGAAAAAACCCACGGAGAAGAAAATAGAGGAAGAAATTATAGATCCAAATAAAGCAATGTTATCACAATCCAAATTAAAATTGATTGCTTCCATCTGTAAAAATTATCAAATTAGTGAAAATCAAGGACATGATATTCTTAGTTTAATTTTAAACAATGCTGAAGTTAAACGAACACGTGGTATATACGAAGTAAACAACTGTAAATGTGCAGCTTTGGTAAGCATATTATTATCACTCGACAATCAAAACACGACCGATGATAATAATAAAAGCTTGATTCCATCATTTATTGATAAATATTCGAGAGATGTTGATGTGGAGCTAGTCTTAGATGAAATCAATAAGTATCATGGTATATTTCCAAATAATCCGACTGGGCAGTATGTCCTTAGTCTAGAAAATCATTTTGATCGCAAAGCTTTGAATATGTTGATATCTTCTTTTAAAGATACAAACATATCATTTAAAGAACGGCTCTTTCGTAATGCCACAGTAGAAGGTGTGGATTATACGGGCAAGTTAAACAATGAATCATTTTTCGTAAACTCATTACCACAACGTGGTACGATGATTTTTGATTTAATAGCTATACCATATCACGATAATACATATAACGAGGAAGTCAACGACGTACCTGAGAAGACGATTGTTGATTTGGGTACTATGGATAAAATGCTCCAAGCAATGAATGTAAATGAATTAAACGGTTTTATTAAAGAAAATGATAACACTATACATTATCATAAAATGGAAAAACGCGTTTCAAAAGATAAACCACTTGATTTACATGAGAAAAATAATTTATTAGATCATAATTGTACATTAAATAGGGACAAATTAAATGCCTTCAGAAGCACTGTAGAAATTTTGGAGGAAATTTGCGAACATAATCATCCAATGAATGAAGCATGTTTTCCTTCATGTAAGTTACATCCATTTAATCGCCGATATCCTGGTACATACCCGTCAATAAAATTAAATTCGATTGACAATATTTCAGGAGCAATGATTGATAAATTTACGGAACTTGCTATAATAAGTATTACAAATTTACGCGCATATTTGTCTACAAATGCTGCATGGATAACATCTAAAGTTTTGGAAACATTATTTGAAAACTTCAAATTGGCTCATGATAAATGGTTGGAAAAGAATGGGTTTCATATATATACACAATTGTTATTTGCAACATTTTCAAGAACGATAGATTGTTGGAATGTATTTCCAATATGTAAGAAATGGATGAATGAAATAGAATATAATGCAGTTGTCAACTTTTTTGGAAATCATATTGTAAATGAAATGATGGTAATGATAGAAGTAGAAAAAGAAGATGATGGCGTGGATATAGAAGAGAGAGGAGAGGAGGATTAAGTATTAACGCTAATTATAAAAGTATTATATATATATATTTATAGTGCACATATCATTTTATTCACCCAGAATGTTTCATTCGTCTAATATCTGCAAAACTTAATGGATGTGTATAGGTCGTTTCCTTTGTTTTATTACATTTGTACAACGGCACATTTCCATTATCTGGATCATACTCTACATGCCAATCTCTACCTTGTTCATAATTTATAAATTCCAATTTTTCAAGCTCTGGACCTTTCACTGTATGTACAACTTTTTCAAGCTTTTTATTGATAAATTCAATTTTACCATTAGCGTAAACTATTCTTAGTAATTTTGGTTTCTGTTCTTCTGTGTACAAAGTTTTAATATACGTTGTACTCTTAAAGTGATTGTAACAGTCTAGAAACCGTTTAAAGTTCAAAAATTTCCTGTCATCTGTGTCCGCCTTATTAAACTCTGAATAGACCCATTCATCATACTCCAATTCACTTTCATTGTCACGTTTATCTAATCCAACTGCCCTTAAAAATTCTCTAAACTCTTCCAGCTCCAATCTGCCTTGTCCGTCTAAATCAAATTTATCAAATATTTCTTTCGGATCCATTGGTCGTTTCTTTTCTGGTGGTTTAGTTGTTCTTTTCACATACCCTTTTTTCCAATTTATTTCGACTTGGCGACTCACCCTGAATTTATCTACTTTTACTTTGACATTTTGCATCGTATGTCGTGTGTATGTTTACATATATGTAATACAACGAAGGCTTGTTCTAATATATATAGAGATTAAAAATATTTTGATCATGGTTTGTCCGTCTAATATATATATATATATATTATAAAGTATATGTATTAATAGTAACACAACAACAAACAAACAACAACAACAACAAAAAATAATACAACAACAAATTGCCAAACTGGCTATGCCTATGCTGGTACAATATGGCAAACAACAACAACAAAGTATTTTTTACCAAAAAAAAACTCTGGGCAACCACGATATAGGAAATTATTACATACTAGTATACAAACGCCCACCGCCATTACTACCACCATTTTAGCATTGAGTTTTGGCGTCCGGCTTCATTTTCATCAATGCCCAACAAAAGTTTTTCCACAACAAAGAAGAAGACGATTAAAATATATCTTCTTCTGGCTTTTTCTTTTTTTTGCGCAAGTTGTTAGTTTTTAGTTTTTAGTTGTTGAAAATAAATTATACAAAGACAAAAGAGATTAATGAAACAGAGGGATAGATAAATTTGATAAATCTACAATGGCAACGTTGATAACACCCGGCGAACGTGTCGAAGGTCTTGGTGGATATGTAGTTAAGCCGGTGATTAAAAAATTTAAAGCACAATCACAAAGTGAAGGTGCTGGATTTGTAATTCGAAGGCCAATTGGACGTACATTATCAGATGAAGAAGCAGATCCATTTTTATTATTAGATGAACTAGGTCCTGTATCATATGCCAAAGGTGAATTTCCTGGAGCACCATGGCATCCACACCGTGGTTTTGACACCGTTATGTATATGTTACAGGGTGAAGGGAAGCATCAAGATTCTATGGGAAATTCGGGGATATTAAGAGCTGGGGATGTACAATGGATGACGGCTGGATCTGGAATTGAACACGACGAGGGTAGAGACCATCCTGGTGGAATTTTGCATGGTTTTCAAATGTGGATCAATTTACCAAGTCATTTAAAAATGTCAGATCCATCATATCAAGATATTCCAAGTGATGATATACCTGTAGTAGAAATTAAAGATGGTCTTAAAGCTAAAATATTGGCCGGCACATGTCATAGAATAAATGCAATCATTCAAACACAAGTCGAATGTCAATATTTGGATTTTCAAATAACGTTAGAAGGCAAAAGTAGCGATGGCTTGGAATATACACATATAGTGCCAGAGAAAATGACTACTGGTATAGTTTTTGTGTATCATGGCACTGGTCTATTTGGTGCTAATGATATAGAATGTACAGATGGAGACACCATATTATTGGGACCAGGAGATTCCTTGCGTTTTAAATGTGTCACTAAATTAGATAATAGGAATAAAAAATTATACACGGAAGATTTACGATTTTTGTTTCTTGCAGGTAAACCTCTGAAAGAACCAATTGAAAGACATGGCCCATTCGTTATGAATACTCGCGAGGAATTATTAATTGCATTTAAAGAATATCAACAAGGTACATTTATTAAAAAGAAAGGCATAATGTTAAAAAAAACACCGACGGTATTAGGAGAGAAAGATGAAGGAGAAGAACGAACTGGTGAAGAAACCAATTCGGATGATAATAATAATATAAAGAAGAAGAACAGTGATGACTCTGGAAGTAATAAAGAATAATATATCGATATGAAAAAAAAAAACATTTTTTAAAATAATAAAAACTGGTTGCTGTGTGTAGATTAATATGTGAGCGTGATGATGGCAGATACGCGATTCGTAGTAAATAAAATAATATAATAAGAGTACATTACGCCTAGTAGTTTGTTAATGATAAACTCTCACCTCTCCCCAAAAATTTATTTCGTCCACGGTGTGTTCGTGTGTGTGTAAAATGCATGTTATTTTTTTGAATATCATAAAATGTGCATATTTTGATACTTGCACATTATTAGAATTGATAAACAGCTCATGGGCCTCATTTTTTAAATAATCTATATATATACAACATTTCTATTTTTTTTTCTTATTATTTTGTAGTTTGTGACCCATGTATATTTTTCTGTCTTTATTTCTTCACTTTCTTTTAAAAGCCATGATTAGAAAAACTAGCACAATTATTATTTGAATGAAATGGCTCCATGCCATCACGTTGCGACAATTGTGTTTGTAATGAATAGTTTCGTTGCTCCAATTTCATGATATGATCTTTCATTTGCGAAATTAATGTTTTATACGAGTTGGCTTCAACTGTTAATTGTTTATTCTTCGTTTCTTGTATAATTACACCACGTTTTAAAATACCATTCTCCGATTTTACAGCCTCAAGTTCCTTCGCCTTATGTGTCAATATTTCTTGTTGTTTATTTACTACTGTTTCAAGTTCATTTACTTTATGTGCGTGTTGGTTGCTCAAAAGTTCTAAATGTCGTTGAGTAAATTTAATAACATCCTTGGAATCTTCTTGTCGTACTTTTTTATATGTTACACAGTTACCACTGGTTTGCTCTACATTGTGGTAATAACTGCCACGCCCCATAAGCATGTTTGTGCCATTTTCATCGTATATCGCGGAGCGCCTTTTTAAGCGATTCCTGTTATTATTATCGTTGTTGGTATTGTTACTATTGTTGTTGTTATATAGTTTTAACTTTTTGCGTCGAACACGCCCTTGTAATCTTTCCATATTATTATGTGGGTCTCCTTGTTGTCCCATCATATTATTATTGACATCCGTTAATAATGGATATCGTTGTGGCGAGCATACCATCATTTCTCCAGCATTACGTTTTGTACCTAACATGTTGTTCAAAAATATATTTATAATAATTCAAAAAAACAATATAAATAAATACACAACTATACAAAATTTATGTTATATTATTTATCGTTATTTTTTTTTCCAGTTAAAAATAATTTGTTTATATTTTCTTATCAAAAAATATATAATTATTATTGAAAAAAAATAATAATTAATATAATATAAATATATACAAAAAGAACGTTTGTACACTTTACACAAATAATCAACTAAAATTTAAATCAAAGTATTTCTCAATACTTTTATACTATTGTTCTTTGATTGTTTTACTTTCACCTTGTTCCAACTATGTTTATAATCTGTTCATTATTCATTTATTAGTCCAGGTAGTCCAGGTAGTCGTTCTTGTTGTATTTTAAAATATATAATAAATAGTGTAAATAGTTTAGATCGATATTGCTGTACTTGATTGTAATGTTAAATACAATAAATATCCTATACGTAGAAATATTAACAGACAAACTATCCAAATTACAAGTTGTAATATAGCAGGGAATAGCACGGCCGGAGGAAAATTCTTCAAAAAAAAGAGAGAAGTAGTTTAATTTTGATACGTGCATACTTTATTATTAGTTCACTACTGTACTAACTTGTTGCACTGCGATAGCTGCTACGTATGTGGCCTTTTTGGGCTGGGAAACGAGATAAAAAAAAATGTGGTGGCACAGGGCACAGACACAATATTCCAGATTACAGCATTACTAATATTAATATTAAATACTGTAATATACCTATTAAAAGTACAATATAATATGCAGCCTATTCCAGTCAAAAGAGCAGCAGCTATAGCACACATTAATAACATATCATCAGCCCATAATAAGTATCTCTCATTCTTCTTCTCGTATATTATTATTAATATATACACATCAAATAATATATTCGTTTCATAAAATAATAATTTAGTATTACTAGAAAACGTTAAAGTGGGCACACACGTGTTTACAAGCAGCTATACTAAAATTAATACGTACCTTACGGTTTTTGTTGTTCGTTACTATATATATATATATTTTCAATTCAGTTTCACACGAAATGCAGTCAATATATAATGTACGATTCTGTTTTGGAATGTCACTTTTGTCTTTGTTTTGTCTAGTAATACTTCAATGGCATACTCATAATAGTTATATCTCACTATCACGAAAATCATTACAATATGCTTACAGAAATCTGGATGGATTTTTATCTGAATTCGATAATGAAAAACATGATACAATCATTTTAGGAAAAAAACGAAAAACAAATATTACAATAAACAAACCAACCTCAACTCAACAATTAAAGTTGTCATCCTCAATAAAATCATTAATTGATACTTTAGAAAAACCAAAAGTAGACAAGATAAAAACTAGTAATACAAAGTCGTTCAAAAAACTAATTTTGGCTGGATCAATAAAGGCATTATGGCGTCAACTTGAAAATACCCCAAAGCAGGAAGCACCATCGAAAAAAGAACCACCGAAGAAAATATCTTCAACAAAACCATCATCTGTAAAAAAAATTGCTGCGAAAATATTTGCGAAAATATTGACGAAAAAGAAAAATAAGAATAATAATAGTAATAGCAACAAGAAGCAAGAAAAATCAAAATCATCATCAACCTCTACTAACACGAATAATGACAACACAGTGAATGAAATAGGAGAAACAAAAAAAAATAACATAAACAATAACGATGATTCAACTACAGTAGAAGATCCACCCGATGAATGCATGTCTGTAGGAAGTACAATGTTGATTGAAACAAAAATTTCAACATTAATCATTGTACCAATTCCTGAAGAAGATATAAGAAATGCTGGTAACAATGTGGAGAAGCTTCATAGTGACTTTGCAAAACAGTTTGTAAAGCCTTTAAATGCACATGTCTACCATATAATTTTTATATGGAACTTTGCACTTACTAAAATTAATCCAAAGACATTAAAAATTTTAGATATGTTGAAACATACTGTCACTTCAATACTACTTAATCCTGACAAATATAAAAATGTGCACATAACATTTTTAACATGTACAGAAAAAGATAAATCAAACCATAACACTATGGAAAAAGAAATACGAAACTCGGTACGACCATATTTAAAAATATTTGACTCGTTGAAAAAAAAAATAATTGTCACTTCCGTTCACACAAGATTCATGGAGCATAAACTGGGCAATAGTAATATAAATAATTGTGCTAATGTAAAATCATTTACTAAACAACATGGGTGCCATTGTTCATGGGCAAAATCCCATAAAAGTTGTATAAACGATAATTCAAATTGTTTCAAAGCATGTTGTTGTAAATATTATGATCCAACAGGATTTGATAGATTGACAAATGGATATCTCATACAACATGAAAAACGTTTTGAACATTTCAACACCATATATGCAATTGGAGGATATAAAATTGGAAAAGATAAAAAAGTAGGCTTACCGTGTTTTACTCAAATGCCAAGACAAAAAGAGCAACAATTACCTGAGTTAGTACGTGTGTATAAAAAGAACATAGATGCTGGGCAAATTGATGATGGGAAACATATAAATGGAGAATCATTTGGCATATGCGATTTAGTTGAAATGCCATTAAGTGTAAATCCATACAAGAAAACAGAGGAGACGATTTCCATCCTTGTTTCGGCAGCGTTTACAGGGCATGGCCACCTTGCAGCACCAAAAGCAAGAAAGATGTTAAATACGAAATATTTAGGCCAAAAATCAGGAAGCTTTGGTTTTTTGCCATACTTCACTTCATCTGAAAACAATTTTCAAGTTGATAAATATGTTTCCTTTAAGAATACAGCATACAAATTATGGAAAAAAGATTCATTATGTTTTACTGGAAGGGATGCACGCACACGACCGTCGTTGTTGTATGATGTCTCCAAGACAATAAATGATATTGTATCAACAGAAAACGAATTAACATATGAGAAAAATTCATTTAATGCAGTATACGGTTCGCTATTAACGCCGATGAAGGTAGGAAGCCTGCCGCCATGGGAGTTCGATATGGATTTGGATTTTATAATGGATTTGCCTTTCAGGGAATCTTCGCCATCTAAATTACAAAGTAAATGTAGAAAAATATTAACCCTCGTAAAAGATAGAGGTCCAAAAAGTGGATTTCATATTCATGATATTAAATGTGGAAAAGAAGCTGGTGTTGATTTTAAAAAAAGTAAAGTGAAATGTATTATGAATGTGAATAGAAAAAAAGATAAAGCAATATTTTTCCCACACTGGAATCAAATATGTGGGGATTTAAAACGTTGTCCTGATTGTTGGGTATTGGATCCTGAAATATGGAAAATTTGCTTAAAACGTGTTCAAGATATAACAAGAAACGGGAAAAAAATGAAAGGTTATGAACGTAAGGAAGGTTTAAAATTTGAAATAGCATGTATGGCATCTACGCCACACAATATAAAACTAGTAAAAAATGCTCCAAAAATAGCAATTGCAGACCCAACTGGTTCCGGTGAGACGTTTTTCGTCAAAGTATTTCTTCATCATAATTCAAATGTTTTATCCGAAGAGTTTACATTGCAAGAATTTGGGAACTGGTTGCCAAGTCCATGGCAATGCCCATGGAAGGAAAAATAAACTATTAAAATGTGTCACAGATATTTTACATTATTACCATAAATATTTTACCATCATCGCTACTACTATACTACATAATATACTTCGTAATATGTATTATTGTCATAATCCATCGCACACAGAGTCGTCTGAATGAATTCGTCATTTAAGATTCAAGTCGTCAGTCGTGTTTTGAGTACCTCTTCCTATACTATGTATCATTTTACTATACCAGGTACTGTACCAGGTACTAAAAATTGGGTCAGGCGGTAATAACAATATTTTCTGGCAGTTAGTTTTTTGTTGGTGCTACTATATTAGAAATATACTATATAAAATATATATATATATTTCAAAATATGTTGTTTCTAGGGAAAAAAAGAGAAAAAGAAAACAACGACAAGAGAATTTAAACAATATTATATGGTTTTTGTTTGTTTAAATCAAATAAAGTACGAAATTCATTATAAGAAGACTCCCAGGACTAAAATTTGAAAATGGAAATATTATCAGAAAGTGGAATACAAGATTCTACACAACAATTAAATACGAAGAAAAATATTGATGTTAATAATAACGTAAAAAATGCTTCAATAAAAAATACTAATAATGCAACGACGACGGTTGATAAAGGTATTGATGATTATGAACGTGATACGGATGTATCTGAAGAATTGTCATCGGCAAAATTGATGGAATTATTATTACCAGATGGATCGTTTCCAGGATCAAATTCAAATAAATCTAATTTCTTTATCGCATATTCAAACAACGCATTATCAGCATGGGTCAAGCAACGGTCACCTGGTTGTGCAGCAGCATCTGTTGCTGGTGCGTGGAATGCATTAGGTGGTTTAAAACGACAAGATAAAGGTGCTAGAACCATGGATGACAATATCAATGTATTGATACAAATACAGAAAGATCGCGTGAATAACACACGCGGTAGAATCGAACGTTTATTGGGTAATTTAAATATTGAACCTGTATTGGATGCAGTGAAAAAAGTCTTAAAAGAGAAGCATGATGGTAAATTTATTGGTGGTGAAAATAAAGCAACTAGTGCAAGTAAAAAATTGATGAAAGACACATTTAAAAAAGTCGTATTTGAATCGTTTCAACTGGAAGGAGATGATGAAAAAACATATGTTTACGCTGATCCTGTTTTTCAAATATTAAGAGAAGATATGGAAGATCCAGAAGAAGTGAAAAGGCGAAAACAAGAAAAAGTAGAAGCTAGAAAACAACAAGAAGCATTATTAGCAGAGCAAATTATGGAAGGTGGTAATCCATTTGAAACTAAATCTAATATTGGTCAAGATCCAGATTTTACAATACAACCATTTCAATCATCCACAAATAGCAACGCGAATGGCAACAGCATGGCAAAAATAACATCTGCTTCTGAAAATGAGTTGAACAATGATAGTGATACAATTCCACGACGAACAGAAGAAGACGAAGAGCAACCAATTATTGTTGAGACGACGGTAAAAGTGAAAACGAAAAAAATAAGTTGGGTAAAAGAATTTAGTGAATTATTTAATCGTATGGGTGGATTACGTAAATTAGAGCGAAAACGACCAAGTACAGCAGCATTTGGTAATTGGGGTATTACATCGCAAGTGAATTGGATATCATCTGAATCATTGGGTTTAATGGATTTGCGTTGTTCTATGTTTATGGGAAAACGAGTACGTGGTTCAAAACTACGTTGTCCATTATCTACAATGGACAAAGAAGAAGATATTTACATGCAATGGTTACAATTACGTGCTATGTTTACCAGAGACGATACTATTTTATTATCACATCATAAAAATCATTATGCATTGATTTATGCAATTCGTGAATGGACGGAAACCGTATCAGTAAAAAACGAGCAACAACAACAAGAAACGTCAAAAGAGGGAGAAGAAAACGCAATGACAAATGTACCGATACCACCAACTACTAAAGTTCATGTTCGTCAAGTATTAACTGCACGTAAAGGACAAAGACCAAGTGCATGGATTGATTGGAAAGAGTTACGATCAACCTATATTGGTTGGGCTGGTTATAAATTGATGACAATACAGCGCAGTAGTAAACAACCAAATAAAGCTGAATGGGAACAATATGTGAATGATGTATTAAATAAACATGATGTACAGGAGGAGAAGGAGGTAGTAGAAGCAGATGCTACCTCATCTACTAATACTACATCAATTGTTAATGATGATGATGATGCAATGAAAGAAAACAATGATCAACAACAATTTCAACATAAATAAGATGATTAATAGTTTTTATACTTGTTACACTATACTGCAGGATAATCGAAGAAAACTATATTTGTTAATGACCCGAACCACCGTGTTAGTGTCGTGAGTCGTGAGCTTCGGTGTGCCAAATAACTAATTTCATATACTTTAAGTACAATTTACCCGCGTATATTACTATCAAACATTATTTCTAGATCTGAGTATTAGTTTTTGTTATCCTTCATGTGTTCATACCCAAACATAGCCATAATTACGTAGATTGATATATTATCCATTCGTGCATTCGCACATTCGCACATTCGTCATCAGCACAGCACCAATGATATTCCCGATCTTAACTTTAGCAGGTAAATACGACCCTACACACGAAACATAACAGCCGACAGGAATATAACAAGCCAAGAATTCGCCAGAGAGTGGGATACACTGTATGCATGTAGCAGTGCAATATACATATGAGTTGCATGATACATGACTGTATTATTAGATAATATATACGATCCGTATTATATATCATATATTATATATTTATTTCGAATTTATGCTCTTGCATATATAAAAACACTCTAGCATATAATACTGTATAGACATATTGACACTTTAAAAAGTTTTTAAA
The DNA here is from genome assembly GCA_900128395.1 of Stramenopiles sp. TOSAG23-2. Lineage (NCBI taxonomy): Eukaryota > Stramenopiles sp. TOSAG23-2. The sequence continues at coordinate 14,645 of LT649391.1, read as the reverse complement.
ACAGTGAGACAGTGAGTGAATACATTAATATCTTGAGAATAAGAATTAAAAATAAACATAAACTTAACACGTTCCTTTATGCAGAATCAGGTCATACCTTTCACCAATGTTGTAAAGATCAACATATAATTTGTGCTCTTAGTCACGCTGCTTATGCATGGGCACAAAATGTCTCTCCAAATGAAGATATCATTGAAGAAGAATTTCGTTCGGCAAAAGAGGACGGTTTCTGTCATCCTGAAAATGTCATTGGCCATCCATTTTTAAAACAAACAAATGGATCAATACCGTAACATGTAAATTTGGTGAGGGCACTCCCAGATTCTTTAAATTTATGACCGCATACAACAAAAAAAAATATATTGAAAGAAATAAGAAAGTGACAATAGGACAGCGTGTGCGAATGACAATCGCATTTTTCTGTTTTTTTGGAGTGTTTGGATTTTATAACTCTTTTCAGATGTTCCAGTCCAGTTTGAATCCATGCAGCAATGCTTATTGTGGCGAACATTAATAAAGGTCATTACGAAAACACACACACACACACACAATTTATCATATATCATCTTAATAATTAAGTTTACGCATAATTTATTTTTTAATTTACTCCCATAATAATTCCTACTTTCTTCAAATATTATATAAATTAGATAAAAAACTTTTAATATTTGTGACATCCAAAAGATACATGTTTGTTTTTTATTTTTTATAATTATTTATTTTTCCCCTCAAATAATATTGGTTGAAATCTCTGGTCTCAGTACAGAGTAGTTGTATACTAGAAATATTTACCTATATATAATATATGTATTATTTATATTTTTTTATTACGCGCTCAGCCAAAAAAAGCTCTCGATTTGCACATTATTTGTCCACAGATGGTTCGGGTCTATAAATAATAATATCCATATATTTTTCATTTTCAAGATAGTACCCTTATGTAGATAAAGATACATATATATATAATATATGTCATCCAACACTATTAGAGTAGTTATATTATCTTTATTACATTAAAAATATTACGTACACAACACGGCATGCCATTATATAGTATAATAGCTGGTATATTTGGTGCATTTGCATCCGTATTTGGTAAATTAGCATTTAGTTCTGATTCGATAGCAGTGAAATATATTAGTACAAAGTGTCATATGCAATTTGAAACAACAACTTCTGGGGAAGTATATTGTTCGTATATAATTTATGCATTTCGAGCATTGATGTTTTTTATTATGATGACTGTTAATGGCATCATGTTGAGTTCTATGGTGCGAGCATTACATTCAGATGGTTCATTGAAATCTACTGTTATGACTACGTCTGTTAATTTTCTAGCTACCGCAATTTTTGCTTATTTATTATTTAATGAACATTTATCAATAACATGGTGGATTGGAGCAGTTTTCATTTTTCTTGGTGTATATTTTGTACAAAAAGGTAAAACAGTGAATAGTGATGTAAGTGATGAGAAGAAGAAGAAGACGGATTAAATGTAGATATTGAATGTCTGCGTGTGTATGTTCATGTTTAGAGAGAGGAAGTTAAAAATATTTTGTTTTATAATATTATAAAAAATGCATAATTTGATACATACGAAAATATCATTCACATTATGATAATACTTCTTCTATCCTTTACCTTTATATATATACATACGATTTTCATTTTTACGGCCACATTTTTACGGGCCACTTTCTTGTTTTTCCTTATTGATTTGTGAGATTGATATACCAGTTGGATCGGAAATGGTTCTTGATTTAGCGGATAACGATGAACGTACCTGACTTTTCCGATTATTACCGTCTACATTATTACCATTACTGCTTTGTTTATTAATTAATAAGATATCATCACTTGTTAATGACCATCTTAACTTTGAATTGATTGATTTTCGACCTTTTGATATTTCAATTGATTCTGAATCATCCTTTCTTAATAATGGTAAATGTACGCTTGTTCTAAAATGCCTACTTAATCGATCGACACGATCATTACTAGTGCCATCATCATTTAAATTATCTGTATCATCATCATCGTTATTATTTCCATCTTTAAATAATGAACCAGGTTTCATACTTAATATATAAATACCACAAAATGATACAATACAACCAACTGGAAATAAAATCCAATTTGCAGTAGTAAATTCATCAAATTCTTTATAATATAAACCACCACCAATAACGCCAAATATTTGATAAAATGTTATAAAGACAGGTACAATTTTCAATGCTTCGAAATATTTTAATCCTAGATTTAATATATTTGTTTGTGCTACTAATACTAAAATCATTGCAATTAAATAGACATAGAAATCAATATTTGCAAAGCACATATAATCAATACCTTGGTTTTTCCCAAAAAAAGTTACTTTGACTAATTCAATAACTGTTTTTGCAAATATAATAGATTGACCGCCTAATAAACCAGATAAAAAAGAATAACCAAATCGTACAACAGCATAATCATATTCACCTTCTACTAACTCTAAATCTTCATAGGTTTCTTCTTCTTTACCATCATCGTTACTATTACTACTACTACTTTTACTTGCAATTAATTGTATATCTTTTGTATTAATTGCATCATCAATTGCATCATCAATTGATGAAAAATCTTTTTCTTTATTTGACATTTTTCGTAATAGTTCAACATTCACATCCAAACAACTTTTTGTTACCGTACGTCTTTTTACAATACTTGTAACATAAAAATAAAATGTGAAAAAAATGACAACAACACATGATTCAAATATAATCATACCAAGTGATGTCCATCGTTGAAAAAAATAATCAGGAGATAAGATTGGTGTTTTTTTCGGTGCAAATACAGTTGCTAATAAACTGCCACTAATTATAATTACAGTTGCAATTAATGATTTTTTATCTAATTTTTCCTTTAATAAACATGGTGCAATAATAACATTATGAACCAAAACTAACGAAGCCAATGGTGCCAACATCGCTGCTGGCGCCATACCAAACGTTAAAACATCTAAAATACCATCTAAAACAATTAAACTCATACCGATGATCCACAATGGCTGGGTATAATAACTACTTGTTCGATCTTTCTGTTGTTCAAGTTTATCATGAGTTAATTTTTGTAGGTTCATCCCTAACGTTGCACAGAAACTACCAATTGATGCTACCAATGCACCTAATATGAAATACGAACAAAATGTTGACGTACCTTCTATTAATTCACCATCAAAGATTGTATTATCTGTATTGTCTTTCTCACCATCTGTTATATACGTATCGCAATTATTATTCTCATTTTTTACGGGTTTATATATTTTTAACTCTTTATATTCAATTAAACTTATTGAAAAACATATAGTTGGTGATATAATAATATAATTACCATTTGATATAAATTTTGAATAGGTTGTTAATGTTGTTATTGGATTAGAGGTGGATGATACATTGAAAAATCCAGGTAATATTAATTCACCATCTTGAAATGTTAATGTCGTTCCAGTAATTATTACTTTTAATTTGTTGTTTGTTGTTGTTGTTGTTGTAAGATATTCACCTTGTATTTCACATTCATTTCCTAAGTCAGTGGATACGGTGATTGGGATGATAGTTAAAAATAGTAATATGATGATGATGGAATATTTCATTTTTGCAGAAAAAAAATTATAATTATTAATATAAAATAGACTAGAAAATTACTTAAGTTTAAAGGTAAAAGATTGTCACTTTACCGTTGATGATGATTGTGTATATATATATATATATACATTGATAGATGATATGGTCTAAAAATATATCTAAAAACATAGATCTATATATAAATTTTGTATTTCTTTCCATTCATTATTTCTTACTATACATAGATACTACTACATACTATGTGCTACTACTATCTGTGAGCGTCGTGTGTTCCGACTAATGTTACTATCATGCTATTACCAAAAATAACCCTACTTGATAACATGAAAATGGAAAAACAGCACGGCTTAAGCTGCCTAAGGTACTCCAGAGGTAAACATTTTTCTTCTGATTTCTGTTAGCAGGCTGCCGTTGAAAGCCACAGCTCCACAATTAGCAGCAACAACACTTGGATTGAACCCAGTGTATAACAAATATCCTACAGTGACTGCAGCAATTGCACAATCGTTCCCAATTGATGGTACAGCCACATCCTATGTCAACGTTTCTTTTTGAACTGATGGTATCAAATAAAATTCTTTGCCTAAATTTTACAGTGTTTTAATTTTTTCATTATCCAAAGTTCTCTTCAATACCTGCATGCATTCTGCAATGGTCATACATGTGTGTTTGTACAAGCCAAATGCGGTTATTGCTTTAACAGCAAAGACGAGCGGATCAAGGCAGAAGCCAACTGGAATAGCATCAGCTACTGAAATCTACAGCAACAATGCATATGACAACTTACATTTGGAAAACCTAAGAAAGGTATTGAATATAAAACTCTATGTACCTACTGCTGAGAGAAAAAAGTGGATGGGAACAACAAATATTCCAATAGAAACAATTGATAATGAGCTTGAAATACATGAAATCAGACAATGTATGATGAAGGATAATTTGTTGTTCAATTACCAGGTAGAAATGTCTGCAGATGGGTTATGGAAAAATTTAAACTCTTGAAAACACCGGAAAAATTTTGGAAATTTTGGAAAAAATTTTGTAAAAGCATTGATATTCCCTGGAGAACAAGTGATGTTGCTCATCGTTTGGGCTTTATTGGGTTCTGTGAATCATTTGGCTACATAGTTTACAACTTAAGTTGCAACCAAAAGCTGCGCCCGGATTGGTACAAGAATGGCAGTATAGCACCGTGGTACAATAAGCAGAACGAGAAGTTTTTACAAAAGTCAAAGATGGGAAAGTGTTTTTTTAGCTCTTTAAATTCTAAATATTTTAAGTAATCTTATGTTCATAAACTCTAATCTTGTGAACAATATGCGTACGGCAAATAGGACAAGCACTTACTTTTTGAATACATTCTTTGTAATATATTTGTATTTATAGAAGAAAGAAAATGTCAGAAGAAATGGAAATAGAAATGGAAATGGAAATGGAAAAAGAAATACAAAAGGTATTTGATGGTATTAAAAAGATTGTAATGGTTACCCAAATGGAACCAGTGTATCGTTTGATTTGGCTACATGGCCTTGAGAAAATAAAAACGAGTGAGTTTGGTCAAAAAGAAATGACTCAGGCCCGTATGGGCATGTATGGAAATGAAGTATATGCGCCAGATATGGGACTTTTTAAAAAAGTGTCCAAATCAGAGTATAATGTCATGGGATACCTTGCCAGCTTGCACTAGAGCTAGCGGGCTAGCTGGCTAGCTCGAACTATAGCATGGAGATAGCATTATCAACTCCTACGGGAGATCATGTATACTACCAAGTACAATTTCTCGGAAGGTGAAGTGGTTTGGTTGGCTCAGAAAAGGGAGGACGGTTATTTTTTAGAAGGAAGAAATCTGGAAATCCGATTCAAAAAAATCAACAGTAACCACGGCACGATAGCATGTAAATAGCATTATTCGAATAAGGTGAAATATGGCGGAAGAGAAAAGACCTTTCTTCGATTGAGTCACAATGCTATTCCCATATTATGTGCTGTGGTCAACGCGTAAGTCTACCACGAATTCCCACTGGAAACCAGTTCTCAAAACCAAATTTTGTTGGTCGATTTTTGAAAATAACAGGTCAATACCATTGGAAAAGATTTGATTTCGTGCGTAGTCATGAAAATGGATATGCTCGAACATAGAACATACGTAGAATTAGATATGTTGAACTGTGGGGAGAACGAAGAGACAACAACGTATATAGATCAAAACAACAACAAAAATAATTTCAGTGTAGAACAGCACGTAGATTTATAAATAATAATATTCGTTTATCATACCCGTTGTAAAACTTTGAAAGTTTAATTGTCATATATATATATATATTTCAATATGTTGATGAAAACAACTGGTAAAATGTCTGGTCATGGCAGTGGAAAAGCTATCAACGGTAGGTGGACAAGAGAGGAACATGAATTGTTTTTAAAAGCATTAAATGAATATGGTAGAGAATGGAAGAAAGTGGCGAAGAAAATCAAGACTAGATCATCTGCACAAATTCGTAGCCATGCACAGAAATATTTTCAAAAACTATCAAAAGAGAGAAAAGCTGGTTTACACGGCGGTGCTGCTGCTTTACATGGTTCTCACGTAGTTCTAGATAAAAGTAATAAGAAAAAAGCATCTAATACGGGAGATAAGACTTTGATAAAGAAGAAACGAAAAATGAAAGGAAAGAGCTTGAATGCTGCATATTCGAAGAAGCAAAAGCAAAGGCCGGTATCGCCAAACTTTGTATCAAAACCTGTTAATACATATGGAGGAGGAAGATTTTCACCTGTACAAAAAACACGAGCAAGTCCAAAAGTTATGGATGCTTCTTTGTCCTTACACTCAGCATATGGTGATGCGACTGCTATTATATCATCTCCATCGCGAACGTCAACCTCTTCATTCACATCACCTTTCGTGACACGAAACTTTGTACAAACAATAGCAACTAAAAAGAAACTAGTTCAATCATGGGAGCAGAAACTTCGAACGTTACTAAGTAAACGGAAAAAAGTATCTGGTTTTACAAAAGGCGCTAATTTAGGGATGACGGCCAACACAACAATAAACGTGTTTCCAACTAGTACAACAGGAGTTGCACCACATGATGATTTAGTCGTGACACCACGTTTATCGCCTTTGAACATACCAGAAAACGAACGTGAAGTATCACGTATACGCGAACGTTTAAATCGACGAGATGAGTTAATCAAAGTCGATAAAAAAATTATAGATGTCATTGATTCAGCATGTACTGCACCATGTATTTGTGGAGAACCAAAATTAATTTTTCATTGTAGAAATCAACAAGAGAAAGAAGTAGGAAATGGTAACAGTTACATATGTTTAACTGTTCGTCAAAAGATGTTGAATATATTTCAACGCTCGTATGAGAAAAATGGGCAATATTCAACACCACAAAGCACGGTTCTTTTAAAAGATTGGAAGAGAATCAATTTAGAAGTTGCTAATGCAAAAGCGGCAGAGTTAAGTTATCAAAATGCAGAAATGTTATATATGGCCTTATCACCAATTGCACGTGAAAATTTGAGTATATTAGATAATGAAGAATTGTCAGCTGTGCAAGTTTTAATTGGGAGCATGATGGGTATTCGACCGAGGAAAACGAAAGGTGGTAAAAAGAAGACACAACAACTTTCCATTACAACAACTACTACAACAAAAACGACTATTAATTATGATGATGATGAGGAAGAAGATGATGCAAGTGAATCAGAATCGGATGAAGAAGAAGAATCCAGTTCGGAGGAGGAAGATACAGATGATGATGATGATTCTGAATCTGAATCAGATGATAGTGAAAGTGACGAGGAAGAATAAGTCACGCAATTTTATAGAGAAACATAGACGTACGTATGTATATACATACATACATTCAATGTTATTAATGTGTACAAAAACAGAAAGTTAGAGAAATAATAGCATGCCAAATATATGCGTGCCATGTACATAATATTTAAAATTTTCAAAAAAAAAAAAAAAGAAACAAAAAAATTACAAAAAAAAAAGTAAAAATTACACAAAATATACGTGTGTCGAAGAGAGAGATGTGGAACATAGGGGAACATAATCTCTTTTGTTGTGATTTAGAGTGTATGATAATAAAAGAAACAGAGCAACAAGGTATAAAATATTTAAAATATTGTTTAATTATTTAATATTATATTTTTATTTAAAATTATTATGATGCACAAATATAAAAAGAATGCGTTTGGTTCGTTGTTGCGTGTGTACTCTCCACATATGTCTACTCGTACTTTACCTCTTCTTTTAATTTATACGCGTTTTTATTTATTTATTAAATAAGCAGTTATGCATTAATTAAATATCATATATTTTAAATAAGCAGAGATATGCATATCTCATATATATATATATTCATTTAAAATAATATATATGATGTATATATATCATACAACACTACAAACCCTCAGGAAATTGATTCACAACTACCATTTCTGTAATATTATTCCCACCGACACTAAATTGAACTTTACATTTCATTGCAATCTTCTTTTTACCTTGTGCAGCATTAATTAAATTCAATACTTGCGTTGCATTACCACCCATAGAAACGACGGTACTACTTGCTGGCTGAATATTTAATTTTAAAAATTTAGGGACAGCAACTTGAAAAGATAAATTTGAAATATCTCCACTATTGCTTTCATTATAAAAGGTCGCAGTCACACGTGTTTGCTCTGGCGAACCTGGCTTATCAAAAGAAAAATTTATACGCAATCCATTTTTTTGGAATGCTGTTATATCTGGGAATGATGGTGAGCTATTATCGCCCCCAAAAAGTCCTAAGATATTATCATTCGAATTGTTATTTTGTGGAGCTGGTGGATTGTTGCCACCTCCACCACCAAAGATATCTAGTATATCGTTATTGTTACTATTGTTATTATTGTTGTTACTATTGTTGCCATTTGCTTGTTGCTGACCACCACCACCACCAGAGCCAAAAATATCAGCTAAATCTAATAAATCATCACTGTCACTACCATTTTCTCCACCATTTTGATCAGCAATGATGTTTTCCTCCTTGCTTTTGTTACCGTTGCTTTGGACACTTTCTAATCGGCTGCGCTGTTGTTGCTTCGTTTGATCAGGAACTGGCATTGGTTTCAACGTATTTGGCCTTACACTTTCCATCTGAGGTTTCAATAAATTGGAATATTCACATGAACGTGCTTGAAGCTCCATGTTCATTGATGTGGAATACATACCAACAATCTTTTTCAATGCTTGTATTGTATCCCCACTTGAAAACCTAGTCGTTAATTTCAAACTGGCACTAAGAATATACGATTTGGTTAATAATGTTGAATTATGCAATTTCAACAATTTATTAAACATTTGAACAATCTCGTCTTCTATTTCATCTTGGGATTTTCCATCCATTTCCACTTTGTCACCATATTCACCTAGGCACCATATGGCAGCATGATTCAAGCCAATTTGGGATTGGTCCTCGTCCAATGCAGCATATAATTTAGTGACACCATACTGTTTGTATTCATCATCCTGGCCAATCAAGGAAATTGTTTGCGAGACAATATCATCCCCACACGTGTTTCCTGCTAATTGCAACATGGAAATCATTGTATCAATATGCCATGCACGATCTGGACTGAAATCATTCACCACGGATGCAGTACGTTGACATAAATCAGCTTTTACATCATCATCTGCAACAACTAAATAATTTAACATTTCACGTGCCAATGCTTTGACATTTTTCGAATTTACCAATGCATACAGTAATTCCAATGCACGACGACGTATGGAAACATCTGGATCTTTTAAACAATCCACAATAGTTGAACGATGGCGTTGTACTGCATCCATGTCACTTTTCACAACACGTGCTAACATGGTCAATGCAATATATCGTGTATTATTATCACGATGTAATAAGAATCGTCCTAATATATTAATTGCAAGTACTTTCAAACCACTTTCACTTTCAATTTCCATGATAGTATTTACGCATGCATATAAAATCGCATTTCCAGCATTTTTATTTGATTCCGTATTGGTAGCTACTTGTGCCAATACATCATTCATTTCATCCGATGCATCCTCATCCCCATTACCAAGTACAGCTAGGATTTTCAATAAGCGTACTTGTAAAAATGGATCTGTAATGCCACCGACATCATGTTCCGGGGAGAAATTATTCACCACTAAATTTTTTAACACACGTACAAGTGTTGGCACTAATCTACGGAATGTGTCAACCATTGATGGATCTTCCTCCATAGCCGTTTGCAACAAAGTTGCGCCGGTTAATAATACCGCATGGTTACGATCTGACATCAAGCTTGCTATACGATCAACACAATCTTCGATTAAATCTGGTACTTTTTGCAATATACGAACACATGCTAACGCTGCTTTTTTTCGAATATATGAATTCGAGTTTCTCATAGCTTTGTCAACCTCTGGGAACAAATCGCGACACATATCTTCGCTAGCGATGTTGCCAATTGCAGTCAATGCTAAACCAACAACATATTGATTTTTATCAATAACATCGTTTTTTACACTATTTGTTACCAACATAAGTGTCTCCTCCGTCTCCGTCATTAAAAGCATTAAACCTAAATATCCAATTCTTTTTTCAGAAAATTTTGAACCAGCGATTAATTTTAAACATTCCATTTGACCAAAGTGTGATGGATAACCAAGCATATGTATGAACAACAACTTGGCTACATTCCTATGTCTTAAATTTGATTTTTCATCTTTAAACGCTGTACGTATTAATGCACATTCTTTTGTAATTGTAGCCCTTTCCTCCGACATTGTTTTACAGGCTCTTACATTACGTATCAATTCACGTAATTGTATACTCATCTTGGTATGTATTTATATTTGTATGCGCCAAATTTCACTCGCTCGCTCTCTTCTAATATATTCTTACGTCTGGATGATGATCACGTATATATACCACCAATATTATTTAATGTAATACTCTTGTTCCACCCTTATATCATCTCCAATCACCTATTATATATATTCATAATATGTATATATTTTGGATCCATTCATTATTTTTATTAATAAATTGATGATGAAGAAGAATGACAATTATTATTTTATTTTGGGAGGAGGGTTATATCAATGCTGTATAGTGTTAATAGGATATATTGCAAAAACTATCCCTACATTTCAAAGTATATCTTATTGTATATGTATATTATTTATATAATGCAAACTCGGTAATTTTTATAATATATAATTTCATATAAATAGTAATAGTAGTGATATCTAGTTGAATGCACCTACATTTGCACCTAAATGCACCTACATTGATTTCCATTTATTTTTTCTGGAAATGTCTTATCCCTATATGATTTTGAATATTCTCTACCCGGTATAGTACAACAAATAGGAGGATTGTCATCATTGTTTTTTTGGCCAAGCAAGAAAGGCAAAAGCAAGCTGGCAAGCAGTTTTGGAGACCAAGAAAACCATTAATAGGATATATAGATTGATGAGAGAGAGAGAGATCATCATATACATCACATATATATTACAAAATAGTTTATACATTATTTATTTTTATATTTTTGATCGTACATAATATATAACATATATATATATATATATAAGAATGTTCCGAAATTTATTGACATCAGCACAAAGAGTTGCAACCAAACAACGTGCTACCATGGGAAGAACGGTACAAAAACGTAATATGGGAGTTGCAAAAAAATTGCCACCTAACAGAGTAGCTGACGAAGCAAACTTAATGAAACAGTGGGGACAAGATCCAGGTACATACCCAATCATTGTTGTAATTGGCTTTGCATTGTGTGTTATGGTTTTCGAATGGGGCCATGGTTTAAATGCACCATCTGTACACATTGGCAAAGGCGATCGTGGAACTTTGGATTATTGTGAAAATGACAGAGATGCAGCATCTGCAAAAGCTTGGGCTTCACACAGACGCGATAGTCATTTCAAGTAAATACATACATAATTAATAGATTCGTTTCATAATATTAAGATGATTGTTTTTTTAGACAAAAGCGTCGTATATATATATACACACTTAGTTATTGTAGATATGTATGCAGTCAAGAGATATCATTATGGAGTTTTACTTTTTTATTTAATATTGATACAGAGAGAAACAATATTTTGCCTCCTCTGCGTTTATTTATCAATATTTGTCTTACTAAATCCACATAATGTATTATTTAATCTCTAGAACTAAGAGATGTGCATGATCTGTGAGCGTGTGCGTGATATGATGATTTGATTTTAAAAATATTTTTATACAGAAATAATATAATATTGATCTATATTTTTTAAAATAATAATACCGTACAATTAAACAAAAGAAAATAGCTAAAAAATCGTCGTGTCAGAGTACACAGATATATTTAACAGATAAACCGGGTCTTTAAAATATTTACAATAAAAGTCCTTTTAAAATATATGCATACACTGAGAAGCATAATGAAGTTCGCACGTAACGTTCTCCTTATCATATAAAATACGAATCATGCCATAATTATTTTTGTCTTTTGCTATACACCCGTAAAACACAACGTTCATTTATACAGCTCCGTTCCTTCATGGATTTAAACGTATATTTTGCTTCACCGTTTTCCATCGTCATAAATCGTTCAATCATATCTGTTCCACTTTTACTTTCTTGAAATAACTGTCCAGAGACAAATGGCAACAATACAAATGTTCGAAGTATCCCCTTTTCAACCAAACGTAACATTTCAACATCAATAGGAAGTTCAAAGGGTATTAAATGTTGCAGCATTTTTTTCGCGCCTTGATAAGATACAATATAACTCACAGAGTTAATGTGTGCACATGGTGTACCTGTAATATCAACAAATAATCCACCACTAGTATTATAAAATGCATGAATACAATCATGAGGTACACCATGTTGTCGCAGACTTTCCATTCCTACATACGGTGAAGATCCAAAATCTGTTACGATTACATCCCAATCATTACCAATTGTATCATATATCGCATTTATCCCTACATTTATATGTTCCTTCGCATTTGGCAATATAACTGCATCATCTTCTAATACCAACGCATAAGGTAAGCCTAATTTTACAATGTCTCGCCATATAGATATATGACTCAAGGAACAACCAATTGCACCTTGATGTATAATCGTATCTCTTGAATCCACTAAAACTTCTTTCAAATCTTCCAAAGGCACCATCATTCCATCTACAGCTGGCATATAATGTATGTATTTAAAATCCATACCCGCTCGTTTTAATTCACTTTGTATGTACATACGTCGATATGGACTAGACATTAAATTTATTACAAATATATCTAAACGATTATTTGATAACATATATTTACCTACAATAGTCATTCCATGTTGTATTTGCTTCACGTCATCCTTTTTTAATGTTTTTCTATCATAATTGTCTTGTTTCTTATAATTTAAAATTCGTTGGTTTGAATCTTTGACAATGTTATCTAATGTACTCGGGGCGCCTACAGTAGGTTTTAAATTAACAATGTTTTTCTTTTGCATTGCGTTTTCAAAAATCAATTTGGAACTAGTCTGTCTATTTTTTGCTAATTTGATTTGCGACGATAATAAGTGTAGAAAATGATCTAATGCTGGGGAAGACGATGATGATTTAGTGTCGTCATCTTCTTTCTTTTTATTATTATTATTATTATTATTATTTATATTACTAGGATTAGTGTCTGTCAACTGTAAATGTTTTTTCAAAAATGTTTTTGCTGTATTTTTTATATGATCATCATCATTTTGAAACTGGGTGTAAGGATGCAAAGCCAATGCTGCTGCCCCGTCTATTAACATCGGTGTTACCACGTGTGGTTTGTACTGGTTCGCATTATGATTTTCGTATGATTTTTCGTTAGTTAAAGTTGTTAAGGATGATGGGGTTGATATGAACTTTGAAGTATTCAATGCTGTACAAGTATCTTTTAAACGCTGCAAAATGGTTAAAAATGTATCTTCTTTATTGCCACGATCGAATTGGTCATGTAATGCTTTGGCTCCCATCGAAGTTGCAAATGAGTAAATATTTTCGTTTAAAGTATACTCTGGCCACAATGGAATATATGAAGCGATAACGTTATCCAATGCAACTGGTATATAGTATGCTGGATACATTGAAGGTATTTTTAAATTATAATAACTCTTAATATAGTCACCGTCATCATTAATGTCAATTGTTTTTTCACTCGGCGTAGCCTCTTCGATCTCTACTTGTATCGCGCATAGTAGTAGCATAAACGTGCATGTAATGTAAGATATTATACGATATGAAATCATACTCTTTAAACAATTGTTATTATTTATATTATATATATGATCTTGAAGAAGTTTGTAAAGTGGAATATTTATCCGTGTCTTCTATTACTATATATTATTGGTCTAATTATAAGTGCCAAGTGCCGTGAAAGGCAAGGACCCCTGCCCTGAATGATGATGAAACGATAGAAATGTCGTTAAAGAAGGAGAAATTTAAGTGCATTTCATTAACACTCGAAGGATAAATTTTGACCGGTGTTAATGAAATTGTAGTGTGGCTAGAAGTGCGATATAGCAGGGTGATAAGTTCATTAGGAGTATCCAAAAGGCGGAGATTTGTTTTTTTCTTATGTGAGAATCGGTTTTTACGGTGATTTGTTTTTTTGTTATGTGAGAATCGGGTTTTTCGGTGGAAGTGTACACCTTTTCTTGACAATAAATGTTTGCTACTAATTTTTTTCCTTAACCAAAAGGCGTACAATAAAGGAGATTTATGAGTGTTTTAAGTGACTTTGCATTACGATATCATGAATTTTGCTGTTTCTTGTATTTTCACTAACAGGTACATAGCAGCCTCCAAAGTAATTTCAACTCTATTGGAAAACACGCCCCTTTTCATTCATTTTTAATGCTATGTCTATGTTAAGACTTTTTTACGCCGTCACAGCACTATTTTGACGAAAAATTACCTGCTATTGCGGCCTAATTAGTG
>LT649390.1:0-29328 GCA_900128395.1 Stramenopiles sp. TOSAG23-2 | reverse complement strand
ACACACCCTAATTGTGAACATGAAAATGTGTGAGAAGGTCCCGGATCTTTCTTATCCTGCCAGTTACAGGACATGATTATTATTATTATTTTTGTTGTTGCTCCATAGTTTATCCTTGAACATATTAAAAGTTCGAGTGATTATTAAGAAAGTGATAGTGAATATTGAAAAGGCGATACCAAAGAAGGTACCGCATACACGTCATAATCTATATTCTTCTCCAATACGGTGCTGCACGGCACTGACATTGTTGCCAATTGTACAACCTTGTAAGAATCTTGTACCTCTGGAATGCCATACACAATTGTTGTTGCATGTCCATTTCTTCCTCTTGCTTGTACAACACAATTTGCATTTTTATGATCCTTCAACCGTTGCGATAAATGAAACATTTTTGTTTCATTCTCCCAACCATTTGAAGCACTTAGTTCCTTTAGTGTTCCATACCTGTTACCAAGTAGTTGTGGAATTGGTACAACCAATCATTTGTATCATCTTGCATTTCATTTATAACCGCATTTAGTTTGTCCGTTTTTGATGTACCATTATTTATTCCATTTGTCATTGCCCAGTACCTTTGTCTATTTCATTCCACATTTGCTGTTGTTTTGGTACTATGACATTAGTAATATGTTCATATTGCAGTGAATCGATAGGTACCAACGATCTCTGGGTTTTGCTATATGCAAACTCATCCCCATTATCCATTTTCAAACTCAGTTTCTTAATTCCATTATTCAATAATTCGATTATATTATTACATGATGCGTTATCTCTTAATTTTAATGGCAATTGTGTGTAGGTGTAGCAGCTATAACTGAAGAAGAAATAGCAAATATGCAAGATAAAGAAAAAGATGCATCTGTACTTTATGGTACAACACCTGAAATAAAAGTGAAATTACAGTGAAAATTAGATGAAAGGAAAAAGATGTTATACCATGGATATAGGTACCTTTTGAAGATAGGTATAAATTAAATAACAAGAAGACTTCAAAAACAATTTGGGTAAAGCAGATTCTGTGAAAGTTAACAGGAGTAAAAATAAGTACCCTCAACATAGAAAGTATAAAATATAATTTATATCTTATGATTGTGGAAAAGGGGTGCAAGGTTGTGCATCTGCACTTCCACAGTACACTTTCATATGATATGAATTTATATTTTATACTTATATAGAACACAAAGCAGCTGAAGAACAATGATATCACCATTAGAGTATTGCTATGGTGGTATTGCAATGGGCTACTGAAAAGCATGAAGCAAAATCCTGATTAACATCAACATAACATTAGCTTTTAGAAAATAACATTAACACAGCACTATGCGATTCACTCTTTTATTTACTATTCCCCTGATTATTATTAGAGCTACTTCTATTAGTAGTCTACCAGGTACATATACTACTATTACATTTTTTTTTACACATCATAGACCATACATGTAACACGAAGAAGTGTATATAGTTAAAAATAGATATTATTATATTAAAAGTGATGGAAGGGGGATATATATGGCATGACGACTTACTACTATTACATTTTTTTTTTCACATCATAATACATACATGTAACACGAAGTATATAGTTAAAAATAGAAATATAGATATTATTATATTAAAAGTGATGGAAGGGGGATATATATGGCATGACGACTATCTATAATAAACATCTTACTTTTGATACATTATCGTAACCATTGCTTCTTCATTATTATCTTAATAACAGAGAAAAAGTATAGTATAGGACATTTTTAACCGTATCATGGATGCGACGACGGAAGAAACTACTATGGATTTATCTTTTGATACATATAATCCTCGTCCAACATCAAATTCTTCCGATGGTAATATCCAAAAAAACGTCATATCCTCATCCAACTCGAATAATATTCAATCGTTTATATTTATGTTACAAAATGCAATACGACTATCATCAAAAATTAATGTTCAATTACAGAAATTATTACGAAGAAGAAATAACTCAGCGTTAGCACGAATTGCATTGGCAAATGCTTTGATTCTGGAGCGCTTGGCTGAATGCAATCAAGCAAAAATTATACGAAGAAAAGTTAAACCAGTAAAAATGATAATTGTCAAATTAATACCAGTATTGAAAGCATTACTTTCCCTTTCATTTGATTATGTTCATCGAAAAAATAACTATTATGGACAATTTTTGGAAACATATTATCTAAGCGATTTATGTAATTTAGAGGAACGACTATTGAGAGGATTAAATATTATGGGCGATGAACATAACGAACCATCTATGGAATTACCATTTTCCAGTTCTGTGACAATAGATAATATTTTAACAGAGTTGTTTTTCACTAAATATTTTGGTTTTAATGTAACATATGTACGAATGGAAAATTTTAAAGATGCATTTGAACTGGAATATGGAAAGCAAACGAATGAAAATATGCAAAAATTTTGGAACGTATTAAAAAAAATTGAGAGTAAAAATTTGCAAACATATGAAGCTACAAATTTTATGCGACGTCAAAATAGTAATTCAATTTTTTCAGAATATGATAATTTTGTTTTAAGAAGTAATCGAGAGGAGGAGGAGGAAGATGATGATGACAATAATGACCATTTATCCAGTGATGACGGTGATGACAATTATGTTGATCGTCAAGGCAACCGGTTGCATGGCGACGATAAGGATACATTAAATGCATCAACGCTAAATATTTTTTCTGGACCTAGTATATCTGGAAATGCACTTTTTGCGAATTATCAACAAATAACAGCTCCAAGAACGAGTGTATATATATTAGGAACAATTGTTGATGAATCTGAAAGAAGAAGTAATAATAATAATAATAACAACACAGATGATTCTCCACGTGGCAATAGTAATAATAATAATAATAATAATATCTACAATAGTAACTCAATGCGAGATCCGTCTGGAAATGATTACAAGAACAATAATGGTATTGCATCCATTAATACGTCATTTATGTTTAATTTAAAAGTCACGCCATTTTCACAAATCGAAGTCAAACAAATCTGCTGTGGTGGGCAACATGCAGCTGTATTAACATCAGAATGGCAAATATTTACGTGGGGATTAGGCTCATATGGGCGTTTAGGTCACGGGAATACTGCTACGTTAAAAAAACCTAAACTTATTGATTCACTTGCTAAAACAAAAATGATACAAGTAGCATGTGGTTTTGCATTTAGTGCGTGTGTATCTGCCAGTGGTGAATTGTATACATTTGGCACTGGATTGAATGGGAGATTAGGGAATGGTTCAAGTAAAGATGATTATATACCAAGAAAAGTGCCAAGGCTTGCTAATGTACATATAACGCAAGTTTCTGCTGGATCCGTCCATACATGTGTCGTAACAAAAAAAGGTTGGATATATAGTTTTGGGAAGTTTGAATATGCCGGTCATAATACAACTCAAGACGTATTATATCCAAAACGTATACAAAAATTTCATGGAAAAAAAGTCATACAAGTTGGTGTTGGTCCTGGTGGATACCATACTATTGCACTTTGTAAAGATGGTTCTGTATATACTTGGGGTCATAATCGAGTAGGTCAACTTGGAAGGCCATTGGTAATGTACGATGAAGACGACGAAGAGGAGGATTTTGGCAATGATATCGATGGTAATGGTGAAGAGGAAGAAGGTGGTGGTGGTAAAGTAGAAGAGATGGAAGGAAATGGCAACGATGATGACGCACAAGAAGAAGAAGAAGAGCAAGGAGATAATGATAATAGTGAAACTCGCAATAATAATGTTGAAGATGATTATCGAGTATCTATTACACGTAATGATGATACTAACGATAATAATGATAATCAGAATGATCATACAGTAAGGAGAGTTTCTTCTTCTCGAAGATCCGTTCGCCGTAGTAGCCGTGTAGGTCGTATTAATGCCGAGGGTGCATCATACTCCCCTATACCTTCACTCGTCCGGAGCTTAAAAGGTTTAGAAATTACAAAAGTTGTCGCGGGCTGGGGACATAGTGCAGTTGTTACAAAAGATGGTGCGGTATATATTTGTGGCCGACATGTGAAAGGGCAGCTAGGACTTGGGGATCCACAAAATTTTCCTATAAATGAAAGAGGACATGAATTTTGTCCTGAATTTAGAAAAATAGAAAGTTTAAGTGGCAAACAGGTTGCATCGATATCTTGTGGTGGGGAACATACAGCAATATTATGTACGAATGGCGATATATACACCATGGGAAGTGGCGATTCTGGACAACTTGGTCATGGACGAGATTTCAATGATTGTTACCATCCCAAATTGCTAGAATTTACACGTACTAACAACATGAAAGGACTTGATGTAGCATGTGGTAATGCTTCTACTATTTTATTGACAGGTACATCCAGACCAAAATCATTATTTCATACATGCATTGATTTGATTAATTCAAGTAAACGGTTGAAACATGAAGTGTACCAAAATAGGGATAGTATAGGGGAAAATATTTTGAGAAAATTGGAAGAGCGCGATCCTACGTTAACGTTTATTAATAATAGTAGCAGCAATAATACTAATAGTAGAGACATGAAAAAGAAATAAAAAGTGTGTGAGAGTTTTTTTATTTTTTTTACGTACGTCGTACACTCCCGTGTATTTTTTCATTTTGTTTGTGTCTTTTTTTTTAAATTTTGTTTTTCATTACCTTTATATCTCTCTTTGTGTTTTTGTTTACATTGAAAAATGTTTTACATTTCTTTTTTTTATAACTAATATATATATATATAATATATACAATACTCTCTAGACGTATATCATATTTTAGAATGTGTGTTTACTGTTGAATTTCACCTTCTACAACAAATGTTCGTCATAGTAGGTTTGTTTATTGTAATGTGCATCACCTTTCGCATTATTAAAATGTGTATTCAATAAATCTTCTGCAACTGATAAATCTCTAATAGAATCGTCATGTCTTTTTTCATCTGCCCAAGTACAGAACCCAAAATCATGAGCAACGTTTGTCGGACTAATTTTCTTGACATCATCAACGTCATCGATACCAATATCAACATTAACTTCCGATACTTCAATATCTTTTTCATTATTTTCAGGTTCGCCAACAATAAGTTTTTCATTAATATCAGCAAGTTCAGGTTCAATTTGAAATTCTGAAGACAACGTCGAATTATTAATATCATTATTATTATTATTATTATTTGAAACAACATTAAGAAAATCGACTTGTGACAATCCATCTTCAACGAAATCATTCATTGTAACATTAGTATACGTATCGAAAGGTTTACCACTTGATGAGAAAAATACAGGATTGCTCATAGTACCGAGCGGTTTGCTTGCATCTACATTACGTTCAAAATCAAAGAACTTTAATTTTTTTTTCACTGGTTTCACATCATCAGCACTATTATCTTCTTGTTTTTTTTGAATTGAAAATGTTTTTTTCTTCGTATTTGGTGTATCATCAAGATGATGCGACATTTTATCTTCAAGACTTGGCGTCGTATCATTTCTTTTGCGTTTATTTTGCATTTTCGTTGTTGTTGTCGTGCTCATCGTTGTTGTTTTTTTCATCGTTTTGTTAGTAATCTTATTATCTCCTTTGTTGATGTGCATATATGTATTCTCTATTTTCTATTATTATTTTGATTTTTTGATTTACGACTTCTAATTATATTTAGTCAGAATAGTCATCTCGGAGGGAAGAAAACACAACACTTTGCCAGAGCTGACTTTTCCAATAATATGGAAATAGCATTAAGATACATCCATCATTTTTGCCGTTTTTATTTTTTTTTCTAATTTTTATTAAATATAAATAAAGCTGGAAAGAAAAGCTTTTCTATCTAGAAAAAGAGAAAAAAAACTTTTTTCTGCGCGTTCGATTAAATAATTTTACAAAGAAAACTTCTATAATATATATATATACAATTTTTTAAAAGAATTTCGTATGTTAAAGGAAAACATTAAAAACACATTTGCTGTGTTTAGGACAAAACTTATTCCCACACACATCTTTGACATTTTATGTTCGTAAATATTTTCCTAAGCGTTTTAAAAACATTGTCCATAATATCCCAGAACCTGGTGGTAAATATTTAACATGATCATATCGTATAATTATCACAGGCCGTTGTTCTTTTGATATATTACCAAGACCACGGTGTAATGTTCTTGAATCAAATACAAATATTTCTCCTTCTTTTAATGTTGCGTGAATTGGTGTATATGTAACCATTTTTGTTGATGAATCATTTGTTGATTTTTTCTTGTTGTTGATAAAAATATTTTTTGAAAAATTAAATTGTCCTGTCGAATTATGTAATAAATAACTTTTATATAATAATTCAGTTGGACCTTTTGCCATTTCAATATCATCAAGTGCTATTACAAATGTCAAACCACAAGCGGTATTATCAACATGAAAAAACTGATCTTCACTTGCTGGATCCGATATTAACAATTGCAATTGCGTCATTACATATTGATCTGAATTGACAAAACCATGATGATGAAAATATTCTTTAACAAATGAATTTAATTTTCTATCGATTTCATGTATTATATATTTCCAAGCATTAGATTTATTATTATTTTTATTATAGTGACCTTCATTGGTTAATCTAGTTAAAAATTGAGTGTACGATGTATTTAACCATAAATGAAATCGACCTTTTGTTACTTCAACTGGTGCCGTTTTGCTTTTACTATTATCATTGTTCTTGCTGATACTTTTACCATCAGGATTTGTTATTTTCAATAAATTAATGTTATTGCAAATTTTAGTACTACTTTTATTTAATTTCAAACCTTTCAATCGTGTATATCCATGTTGAAACATATCTTCTAAATCTTCATTTATAACATTTCCAATAGTATATCTATTTTGATCTTCCAACGATGATGTAGACGAATATACAAACGCTGCCGTTGCTGTTATAATACCATATTGTTTATATTTAATAGTATTATTGCATTTATGATTATTATTAATATTATTACAACTATTCGATGAAGAATATTTTCTTACATGACGTTTTATATAATGACGAAAAATACGATTCATGAAAATGTATTTAATTCTTAAGAAAACAAGACAGGGGGGGGGGAGGAGGGAAGATGAATATTTTTATATTACATACGTATGATATTGAGAAATCAAAAAAAAGAATATTTTCTTACATGACGTTTTATATAATGACGAAAAATACGATTCATGAAAATGTATTTAATTCTTAAGAAAACAAGACAGGGGGGGGGGAGGAGGGAAGATGAATATTTTTATATTACATACGTATGATATTGAGAAATCAAAAAATAGATAAGCTTTTTTTGATGTGGGAAAAAAACTTTTGTCAGGTAATCCTCTGGTAAGCAATAAATAATTAAATATCAATTTAAATTTATTAAAATTATTTATTTTTTATTATTATTTTTATAAATATATAATAACCTTAAAAACAAATTCGTATTAGTATACGAGTAAAGCTAATACTAGCTGTCGCCCATTAGCTCCAGCCTATCTAATATAGTTACTATTATATACTACTACTGTTATTACCACCGTGGTAGTAAAAGTGTGCCCACAGCCTTTTCCACTCCTTTCAGAAGAGTTATTGTATAGAGTTATCCGGTTATCCTGGTTTTCCACTTATCCTATACACATTATAATACACATTGTATACTATAATATTGTATTTTAATACCAATAATCCAATAATAGTGTTCAAGTTTAAGAAGAATCATAATCTGCCAAATATCCAAAAATTCTATTAATTGGATACGGCGTTTTTGGATGTTCTTTTTACATTTACATTGTACAATAGGAAAGTTATATAAGCCTATACCTGGTATTTAAACATACAAAAATCACCACAGATTATCAATATACGGATTTTTGTTGAACTTCTTAATTTTTTTTTATTTTTTTGCATAGTCGTCGTTGTATAGTCGTCGTTGTATAGTCCGTCCCTTGTAAGACATTGGCACATATTATACTACAGAAGTATATAGCACTTTAATAATATATATATAATATATGGCAAAAGTCTAAATATATAACAATGAATAAACATATAAACACTATATTAATATTAACATTTATTACAACGTATACATACATAGTATAAGAGAAAACAAACATATTTTTCTTACATATATTCGCGTATTTGTGTAAAGTCATAAATATAGAGTATAATAGATAAGCATGAAGGCTGTTATGATGCGTAACCGAAACAAAGGAGTTCCTTCTAAAGAACTTCATATGCCAACTAAAGAACTTCATATGCCAACAAAGAATCCAATGCAAGTAGGAAATGATGTAGAAAAGAAGTCGCCTACGAACAAAAGGAAACGTTATAAAAGAACATCAAGCAAAAGAAGCTTTGCAGTAAATACAAATAATAGATTTGATATTCTACATTCTGCCACAAATGATACGGACAACCCATTTAAAGCGCTTGGATTTGCGACTGCTAAGGAAAAGAATTATTCACATCAACAGGATACTTCAGGCATTTCTACTGACTATCCTTATTTCTTGTTAACGCCAGAAAGTCCTATGAGATGGAAGTGGGATATTGTTATGTCCCTAACGTTAATTTGGGTCAGTATTTTTACACCTCTTCAAATCTCATATTTCTCGGAGTTCATGACATGGTCAAATGTTGAAGGATGGCTGCCATATTTTGTTTTAGATCGTTTGATTGATTTCATATTTATAGCTGATATGTTTATAACAGTTCGTACCGCTTGGAGATCGGACCAGGACGGGCGTTTACGGTTTAGCCAGGGGGAAGCGATGGTGAGATATTTAGGCACGTTTCGCCACGGTCCAGGCTGGTTTTGGATAGATCTATTATCTATTATACCGTTTGAACTATTTAGTGGTAATAGTAATAGTAGCGTTACTCGTGTTCCGCGAGTTATAAAAATTGTACGATTATTGAAGTTATCGAAAGTCTTAAAAATGGTCAAAATCTTTGTGCGGGTTGAAAGGAATTTAGGGACTATGTATCGTTATGGCTTGCTACGAGTTTTTAAGTTTATTTTTCTAATTATTTTCTTGACACATATATTATCATGTGCGCTGTACATGGTAACCCTTTTAGGGGATGATACGTCAGAATCGTGGTTAGACCATCAACTAGATAGCTATGGCAATCCGTTAAGACATGCCGATATTAAAGAAATTTACGTGACTGGTATTTATTGGGCGATGACAACTTTAACTACGACTGGGTATGGTGATGTCATCGCTTCGAATTTTGGGGAAAAAATCTTCTTCACGATGGTGATGCTTTTCGCTACATTTGTATTTGCTTACGTAGTCGGTAACTTTTGTATTATAATTGATGGTTTGCAAGCACGTGATTTTACTTTTCAAAATTACATGGATCAATTGAATGATTTCATGGACTTAGAATCTGTGCCAGTTCATTTAAGAGAGTTGGCTCGAAAACAAACATATTATAGATTTGAACATCCCAAAGTTTACAATAACAAAGATTACGTTTTAGAACAGTTAAGTGACACCATGAAAGAAAAAATAATGTATAGTTCATACGGTGAAATATTGAAGAATATATCATATTTTGAAAATGCATCCAATGATGTTCTGGGTGCTGTTTGTATACGCTTAATTCCTCAACCCTTTTGCCCGCATGAAATTATTTATAGGCAACATGCACATGGCGATGGGATGTATTTATTGCTTAACGGCGATGCGCGTGCTTATTATGAAAAAACTGATGCGGAAGAAGTTGTCACAGTTTACACAAAGCTACATGATGGAGATGTGTTTGGATATCGAAGTTTAATGTTTGAAGGGGAACGCATTATGACAGTCGAAACGATAAATTATTGTCAAACGTTTTCTTTGAAAAGTCGAGATTTTCAAGAAGTATTAACCATGTATCCTGAATATGAAGCTAAAGTCAAAAAGCGGATAATTAAAGCATTGTGGAAAGCCTTATTACGATCACCAAAATTTTTGGAATTGTCTCGCAATGAAGATTTTTTAAGCGAATACCACGAAACAGCTAATGAGATAGCATTTGATAAATGGTATATGATTACACGAAATACGAAATTATCTAGAATGCTATCCTTACTAGAAGGAAATGTTGTAAATAATGATGACGTCAATAATACAAATATGGAAGAACCAGATACTAATGAGAAAAAGATTGAAGTGGACAGTAAGAAATTATACGATGTGCAACTTCATTCACTTTTGAGTCACGGCAGCTCAGACGATGCTATTTTGTCAACAATGTTTTTTATGTTGCAGCAACAGAAGAGAACCATCGAAACTCTTCAAAGAAGCAGCGAGTAGTAAATAAAATTAAAAAGAGAGTTATGTTTCACACCGTGTATATAAAGATAATGTCATCATATATTTTTAATATTTTTCTCTCTATTTAAAAACAAGAAAAAATTGTTTTGAGTTCGTACATCAACATGCACGCACACACATACCACATAATACCATTTTTCTCTCTCTGTACACATCAAAATACATATATATTTTAAAGTGTATATTATATGCATGTATTATACTTTTATGTTTAAACAAATACGAATATCACATATTATGTAAAATATTTAATATCTCATATTTTATACGCGCGTTATATAAAAAAATAAACAAAATTATACAATCTCAAAACTTTCTTTTTTACAATTTACTATTGCCGCCAGTTGTTGCAGCAGCTTCGAGTATTTTACCTGCCTCAACTACTACGCCTGTCTTAACAATGTGATCGATTGTTTCAACCAATGGAATTCTCTCTGGGATCTCTGGGGTCTTCAAAAATTGAGATAATTTTTCTAGCAATACATTTGGTTCACCCCAACTTATAATTTTACGATCTGGACGAACTAACATAGCTTTTTGTTTCAAAAATTGACCTTGCATGAATGTATCAATTGTTTGACTGCTTGGTTTTAAATAATCTTCTACGCATACAACATTTAAATCTACTAAATTTTTCAATGCATGAAATAAATTTTGATTAGAAAGATCATTAGAGCTGAATGATGATGATGTTGTAAGAATACAAAAACCATTACCTAAAATATCATCAGACCATGTCTCGCCATTAGGATGTCTTATAGGATGATTTGGATTTCCATTCATATCTGATATAGTCAAGTTCCAATGATCTGTATGTTTTGCTGGTGGTTGTGGAAGGACGAAACTTTGGACTTGTGCCTTTAATAAATCAGGACGAAATGGGAATTCATAACCAGTGCCTTTAAATGCTTTGTCCATAAGATCCAAGCCTTTTCGTCCTAATTTTTCATCTGCTAGTGAGAATGTATTCATCATCTCCCCAATATCATCAGCTCCTTTAATCCATAAAAGTGCTTCTGGTAAGTTTTCACCAACATATTGATCAAATATTGCATGGGCAACCATATTATTATTCTCATTTTCTTCATCTTTTAATTTAGCGGATAAACGCCATTCAAGATTTGAACAATCCCTGAAACCTTGGTTCAAACCTTGCCCTAAAAAGGGTGGCGTTTGATGTGCAGAATCACCTGCAAGTATGATTCTATTATCGACCCACTCAGGTGCAATCAAAGAATGAAAAGTATAATATGCACTACGTACCATACGATATTCTGTAGGATCTAACCAACGTCCAATTAAATCAGGTTCAGCTAAACGTTTAGCTGATGACATCGTATCTGGATCCTCCCCATGTGCCATTTGAAATTCCCAACGATATTGACGACCATTATTTCCATCGGTAATTCTTGAACCAGGAACAATAGTTGATACGCGGATTGGGTCGCAAATCTGTTGTGCAACAACAGGAAGTTTAGACCCGATAGCTTTTTCATCAAATACTTCAATATCAACAACAACCCATGGCTCATCAAAATCTAAGGAATAATATCCAAATGTATCTTTTAATGGTTGATTAATTGAAATTCGTGTTTCTGATGCGCCGCCATCACAACCAAGAGCATATTTTGCTTTAAATGTAAGTTCTGGACCATCACCAGCTCCAAGATCTTCATATATATATTCATTTCCAACAGTTTTTTTCCAACGAAATTTAGATGGACGTGCGTTTACAGTAACAACAGTTTGTTCCTGCATTACATTTGTTATAAATGTTTGATATTTTACGTGAACGTTTGTTGAAAAACGTTCCATGCCAGTTCGTAACAAGCGTTCCAATTCAGGTTGATAAAATGATCCAGCAAATCTACCAACGTTTTTATTCATTGGCACTTGTGTATCAAGACCTTCCCAATTTCCAGGCTTGCCTTTAACATCCCTTGCTCTTCCATTTACTATATGAACTTCTGTGCCAGGTTCATTATAGCAACTACCCGAAATTAAAACACCACCTAACATTTGATATAAATTAACTTGCATCTCATCCCCCAAACCAATACGTTGTAACATTCGTACTGTCCCTGGATCCATTGATATAGCCCTTGGATTGGTTTTTCCACCATCCGACTTTTCAATTACCAATACTGTATGCCCTCTTTGACCTAAAAAATTAGCCATGCACATACCAATTGGCCCTGCACCAATAATAATAACTTCATATGATGTTAATAGTTGTTCATCTGGTGTTGATTTTGGAAGCGGTTGTTGTTTCAATGGTAATGATGACATAATATATAATAATTTTATAACAATAATATCTATGGCAAATTAATTTTATATTTTATTCATATACATATATATATATGTATATCTCAATATATCAAAATTATCTATGATTTATTTGTGCAAATTTGACTACTTTTTTTTTGTTCCCTTCACTTTAATTATATATATATGTAAAGTCTTCTAATATATATAAATATAAATAAATAATATTTTAATTTGTCTGTCCAACACAACATTATATAATTATACCTGTATTATAAATAGCAGGAACACAGTATTATATTATATTATTAAAAAATATTTATTAATACTTCCTTCGTAAAAAAGATAAAGTTATTTTTTTTATATAAAATAATATTATTTATTATTATTGGCCATATATATATGTGCATAACTATATCTCCCTGTGTTATATATTTATCTCTCTCTCTCTACAATCTAGTTCTTTTTTTTGGTATGGCGCCCCAATAATCAGTACCTTTTGACATGACTTCTTTCCTTTTTTGCTCAACACGTTTGTTTGTTTGCTCTGATTTTTCTGCTGCTTTTTTCTTCTTTTCTGCTTTTGCTGCTTCTTCATAAACATCTTTCTTAGGTTTTGCTGCAGCTGCAACATCATCTGCTTTTTTAACTACATCATCTGCTTGTTTAACTACATCATCTGCCACTTTTGCAGCATCATCGGCAACGACAGGTTTCTTATACTTTTTCATTGTGACTGCTAATCGTTTCTTGATCTCTTCTCCAGTTTCGACCTTTGCTGCTTTTGCATTTCTAGATGCATAATAGCTAGTACCCATTGGATTTGCCGTTAACATATCTTCCTTTCCTTTGCCTTTATATTTTTTCATCGTCACAGCTAAACGTTTTTTTATTTCTTCTCCTGATTCAACCTTTGGCGCTTTTGCATCTCTGGCTGCATAATAGGTATCACGCATTGGTTTTGGCGCAGCTTTTTTTGGTTTTACAACAGGTTTAGCTGTTGGTGCTTTTGGTGCTTTTGCTTTTGGTGGTTTTACAACAGGTTTAGCTGTTGGTGCTTTTGGTGCTTTTGCTTTTGGTGCAGGCTTTGGCAATGCTTTTGGTTCAGCTTTTACCTTTGTTGCTTTTGTTAATTTTTCAATATTAATTTTTGATGCTCCATTTTTATTCATTTTTCCTAACATCAATTTTCCTTGTTTCCATAGATCTTGGAAGGATTTCATGTATAAGAATTCAGCTAAACAATAGCCAATTAATCTTCCAACAGCACCCCAACCTTTGTAAACATGATGAAGCAAGCATTTACCACCATCGCATTTGTGCAAATTATGATAAATATCAACAAATTGATCAGAAATGTACCATGCAGAGAAAATGGCATTGATTACGGTAAACATCAATGCAAAATTGGTTGGCAACATAGAAACAACAGCAATAAATACTGCTACCATACCAATGATTAAACCAATCATTGCAAATTCTTTCGTTGTAACAATTTTCCATAAAAATTGTAACAATACTTTGCCAACTTTTAACAATTCTTTCAATGCAGCTTTAAGATTTTTAAAGCTTGGACTTTTTACTGCTTTTGCCATATGGCCTTGCATTTTTTCCCATTGCTCACCAACTGGTCCCCAATTATTTTCAACATTTTCAAAAAAGCCTTCGCCAATCTGATCTAATAAATCTAACATGCCAGCAGATGCACCTGCAAATAGACCAATTACGAAACCTAAGATACGTGCTTTATTGCGTTCACCGGGTGTTCCTATTTTACTACCATAATCACTATTTTTATTATAGTTTGGAAATTTCGTCCATCGTTTCCATGGTGCTCGGTATTCTTTACCTTCCGTACCTTTTGCTGCTACTGCACCTGGTATCCAATCAACTTTATATGTAATAGTACCAGCAACTTTTTTTTTATCTTTACCATAATAAAGTTTCTTTGTAACAAAATCACTTGTACTATCTAAACTTTGTCGTTTTGTTTTACCAATCGTATCATAACCTAAAACATCATCATCAAGCGCAAATAATTTAAAATGTTTCAATTCTTCATATTCAACATTTTTAAATTCCAACATACTATCAACATCACCTTCTTTGAAACTAATTTCTTCCGTATTGTCATGTGTTAACGTGATTTTTCGCATGGAACGTGGGCTATCACCACCAACTTTAGCAGCAATAAAAATATCATTTGTGCCTTTATCAATTACGTTATTATCTAAATCACGGTTGACTTTGCAATGCTTTAATTCAATGCGCAGCGTACCAAACTTATCGTCGTCTGCCTCGACTGCATCATCACCACGTTTTACTAATTCTCCACCTTCTTTGTTTCTTAACTCAAGCATTGCCATAAGATTTGACATATGTGCAGGTTTTAAACTATCAATACTATTATCAATTAATGCTTCAAGTGAAGTTAGTTGTTGCAATTCAACGAAACTACTTGTATCCCAATGTTGATTCACATGATATGACACACGCCCAACCTTTTTCACAACACGCGGTGGCGATAAATTCAATTTCTTTGCAATTTTTGCATTTGCATTTGCTTGCATCCTTTGTGGTTCGTTCAATTTTACTAAAGTATCTTGTACTTTTTTTAAAAATTTCGCTTTCCCATATGTTTTTGCATTATGTTCAATGGAGGAATATGTTGTCACTACACTATTGCATAACAATAGACATAGTAACATATATCCAATATTTTGTTGTCGTTTCATATTTTCTTCTTTTGTTCTGAAACAAATATTGTATTCAGTTGATATAATATAGTAGCAAAGATGTGCCCAATACGCTGTACGAGTACACACACATGCATTGTTCACACTATAATAACTATATATATTTATCATCAAAATCCCCCCTCAAAAAAACAGCAAAAAAAAGAAAAACAAGCAATTTTTCATTCTTTCTTCCTCAATTTTAAGCTGAAATATCATTGTGAATACGCTCTCACAGTTGTTGGTAGCTGTGTGAGTATTCTAATTTCGCCTTTCAAGTATAGATTACCTATCATTTGATAGTGTGAAGTGTGAAGGTGCGAGTGATTCGTGATTCACATAACAGTACCAGTAGTGGTAGTCTAAGGCTAACCAGGCGATAAATTTAGCACTACATAGCACTAAAAACAAGATTTCAGGTGAAAATATTTATCGTAAGTAAATGCATTATTTCTATACCTTGGTTTTTTAATTATGGAATTATATAGTCATAACAGGTTGTGAAAAAAAATGATACGCGTGTGTGTATACATAATCTTATACTCGTACGTACGTACGAATAAAAATATTTTTTTATTTTATTTATTGGGGTCCGTCGCTTCGCATCCATCCAGTCCTTCATGATAATTCCCATCTAAATCATAACATGGATCATTCTCGTCCATGGATGTTTCCCATCTACGCCTCTCCTTTTCGACATTTTTTGGTGAACTTATATGCTCTAACACAATATCTACTTTGTCCAGGAGTTCGTCAGTAAAGTCAGAAACACCTTCCCTTGAAGCTTCGCATGCTTTATCGGCCTCAATATCTAATGTACTATTTTGATACGCCCTATCAGCAATTTCGCCTGCGACAGCCGCCGCGGCTGCAGAGCAGATTGCGCCACCTCCAATTGTTCCAATCACTGGTGCTGCAGATGCTGCAGCTGCTACTGCGCCACATGTAGGCACAGCAGCAGCAACACCTGCCAAAGCAGCTCCTCCCACGACCACGGCATCATCAAATTCTTTACATGCTGCGACATAACATTCCAAATACTTTTCTTTAAGACTAAGCTCATTGTTTTTATCATCTGTTAACTCACTAACACATTCAGAAAGAGGTCCTATCAATGTTCCTGCAAGTCTTAAAGCTGTTTTAGCAACAGCCACAACCTTCTTTGCAACCTTACATAAATTCTTAAACCAACCAAATTTAGATTTCTTCTGAAGTTGTTTTTTTCCTTGTTTAACCTTTACTTTTATGTCTTCTGCTAAATCTTTTATAGCGTTAACTTTACTTTTTATACTAGTTCCTACACCTTCAGGTAGACTATCTACTAAAGCGTTCATAGATTTACCACATTCTTTTGTTGTTTTTATAAATTTCATAAAATCGTTTTTTGCACCTTCTAATTCTTTTTTAGAGTCCTTTATTTGTTCACGTATTTCTTTTGTCCATTCGACAACATTACCACCATCAGTTTTTTCTAAATCTGGGATTAAAGCACCATCCGTATATTTCGTAAGTTCTTCGCCCTTCTTAATCATGGTCTTGCAATTTTTGAACGTATTTAAAATTTGAAATAATGGCGTTTTATTTATCTATTTGTATTGGTACCAAGTATATATAATGTAAATGTAAGAATTATGTTAGTTTTCAGTGAAATTAAAATATTTCAAATTTAGAGAGGGGAATATATATACTCACTCTTGCGATGAATTTTTCAACTTTTTTTGCCAGTTCAGCTATTTTTTTTCCAAATTTGCCTAATTTCTTTTTTTGTTTCTGAACTGCAGCTGTACACTTTTTAACCTCTTCCTGTTTCTCCTTTACAGCTTTTGCTAATTCATTAAAAGCAACTTCAAAATTTATCTTAAAAACAGGTTTACATTCTTTGCATATCTTAGTTGCAGCTTCTACTGCACCCGTAATTTTTTTTACCTTATTTTCAATTTTTGGAAAACTCTTACTAAGACTTTTTATTTTATTTTTACAAGGATCAAAACTATTGCAGTTTAATTCGCTTGCAGCAATCTCTGAACAAATTGTGATAGCCTCTTCAAGTTTAAATAGTGGTTCAACAAACTTTAATGCTGCTTCTTTTATTGTTTGTAATTTATTTAGTTTGTCCTTGATCCAATTAACATTAGACTGGACCTTATCAAATTTAACATTTTCTATACCTTCCTTACATTCTTTTAAACTATCCACAATTGCAGTCAAGGCTTCCCATTCAAAACTAGAATCCTCGACAGTTTTGCGAATCTCAGTGCATTTATCATATGCAGTTGTTAATTCTTTGGCAATTGGAACAAACGAATTTATTCCATCTGCGATAGATTTTACTTTATCTGGTACACCGTTGATTTGTGAAACCTCTTTTAAGAAATTTTCAACTTCTGTAAGTTTTTTTTTTAACTCTTTTGGATCGTCTGGAAGTGTAGATATTGCTTTTAACAATTTTTGTGTGGATGGGATAAATTTTTGCACTGCTTCTACTATTGTTATTAATTTTTTTGGTAAACTTTCTTGTACGCTTTTTAATTCATCAATACACGTATTTGCCTCACCTAGTTTTTGTGATATTGTGTTGATATCAATATTATTATCAAACGTCCACAACGGTTCACATTTATTGTAAATTTCAATTGCTTTCAATAATTTTTTTGTTAAAGCATGTTCCTTTACTTTCGTTATGAATGATGATAATGCTTCCAGTGCTTGAATACCTTCAGTATCAGTATTATCATTATTATCATCACTACCATCACTATCGGTAGTAGGCGCTTTTGTAGCGGTATCACCTGGCCCTATCTTAGTATTCTTCATCTGGGTTACAAGCGTAGTAGCTTCATTAGAGCATTGATCAAGATCCCCAAGCAAAGTTTTTAAATTCGATTTTTTAAATAATTCAATTACACCATTCATATTTGTAGGGAAACCGTCTTTAAATATCTTTTTACAGGCTGGCAAACTTTTTTGTAAAATTTTTTGGCCCGCTTTCGCTAATTTACCGAGTAGACAATCTACACCTGAGCAATGCATATGAATTTGTTGTCGCAATTCAATTAAAGAAAAATCTTTATTTGCCAAATCACGAGTAAAAAATTGAAGTTGTGAGTTCAAATCATTTCTATTACCACGAAGCATCCCATTACTATTCTGGTTACATAAAGCTGCAAAACATTTGCCTGAAGGTAGATTAATATTATTATTATCACTATTATCAGTATCAACTTTTAAAGCATTTTGAAAACTAACAGGTGATAATTCATCGGCAGTTACGCTTCGTTCATCCATTGCATTTATATTTACTATATACAAAAATACAATTTGAAGAAAAAAGAACCAATGATTGTAGGAGGTTTTAGTTGTAAAACGAACATCATGATGGTTGGAAGACATATTGTAGTTGGCAGAAAATATGATATGAGCACAATATACAATAAAAAATTTCGTATATATATATATATAATCTATGCGTGTATAGTTCCCACTGATAATTTCATATGGCTATCCTATATATATACGATTGGTATCATCATATACATTAGAAACAGCTAGATTTAAATTAATAATAAATACAGAGTATTATTAAATAATAATAGTGCAACAATATTTAATTGTAGTAGTAGTTGCAATAAATTAAATAGAAATGTATAAATATATTAAATAATAAGTCTACTAGACTATTAAAAAAAAGAAGAAGTTGTTATTGCGTTTGTTATGTTGTGTTATTAATAATTTTACTTTTTGTACTTATGTCCCTAGCTAAAGAAAGGCTAGCAAATACTCGTAGCTCCCCCCATATACAACATTCGCCTGCCAGGCTGGGCAGGCCAAAAGTCTTACCACTATCCCGATAACACTATGAAACATTTTGACGCTTGTATCCCTTGCTGTGTCAATGCTATTAATTAGCAGGTACATAGCAAGGGATATCCATCATGTGAGTGCTATCTCGATACTATTGTATTAGCAGGTGCATAGTGGGGGAAATCTATATAAAATCATTTTTGCCTTTTGATAGCAAGCTTATACTTGTTAGTGATCAATTATTTCTATATAAATCACGTCCCAATTTTCCATCCATTTCACTGCTATGCACCTGCTAATTAATAGCATTGACACAGGAAGGGATTCAAGCGTCAAAATGTTTCATAGTGTGTATAAGAACTATAGGAAGGGCAATCTGGCAACTGGCAATCGAATAATGAATGAATATAAATGAAGATGGAATTACACAAAGGAATATAAAAACAACAATTTTACATATATCATTTTATTTTTATTAATGTTCAAACATTATATTATTCAAAAGGTTCATTGATATTATTATCATTAGTAGTAGTAGTAGTATTAGTAGTAGTAGTACGTTCGTAGATACATACCATGTCGGGAAACGTATATAAACCATTTTACAAAAAATGGCGACATTTGCAACGTCCAATTTTTGGGGAACGTGTCAAGAAATTAGAAAAATTTAATAAGCAAAAATGGAATATGTTGCAAAGGCACGACTTAAAACCAAGTATATTGAAAAGAAAACAAATTTTAACATCAACCAGATTTCTATTTGGGAATGGTTTGAAACAAAAGAAAGCTATTAAATTGTTTTACGGTTTAAAAGAAAGACAGATTAAAAAAATTGTACGAAATACAAATCCATACAATGGTAGTTCCAATAAACCACTGGGTGGTTTGTTGGAGCGACAGCTAGGTACGGTATTATATCGTTTAAATTTTGTGAAATCAATGCAGCAAGGACGCCAACTGATTGCACACAAGAAAATCAAAGTCAATGGCAAGACGGTATATGCAAAGAACTACGCGATGAAGTACCTTGATCTTCTGGAGCTAGAGCTTGGTCCAACGAGGAAGCTGGTAAACAGAGTTAAACAATCAAAATCAATCTATCGCTTGAGGAACTCAAAACTTACCGCTGTTGGCATTGATGCTGAATATACATTGAATACTTACAAAGATAAATTAAACTCTTCATTTAAAGGTTTGGATTTAGAAGTTAGTGAAGATGGGGAATCGTTGATACCAGCAAAGGTATATAAGACGACAAATATTGCACCAGTGGAGAATGCAACAACGTTAAAATCACTCAGACGTGAAGAAGAAGAAGAAGAAGAAGGAGAAACGGAGGAAATAGCAAAAGAAAAAAACGATAGTAGTAGTAATAGTAATATTCCAAATGAAGAATTATTCAATGAACTAATTGAAAGTACAAATAATTTGGACAATCATACATTTTTGAATGTAAAACATCATCCTGGATTAAGTGCAATAAGTCGTCGCCCAAAGGAAGGAGATTCATTGTACCCCAAACATACAATTCATCGTTGGGATAAACATTTAAATGAACAAATTCTTATAAATGTTGGGAATGAAAAATTTAGTAGTGAAAAAGATGAGATGGTAGACTTTTTAACCAGAAACACGGTAATCAATGCAGTAAATGAAGCAAAAGAATATGAAAAATTGTTAATGCAAGCATTTGTGGCACGAACACGCGAAAATAATTTCAAAGATTTAGCATTAAGAGAAGGAATGAGCAACAAAAATACGTATAAGCCATTGAGAACGTGGAGGAAATTAGCAAGTAAAATGGATAAACCAGCGATGAAAGATGTATTACAAAGTGATTTCTTAACGAGTCATGAAGGTTTAAAGCGAATGAAATATAAACCATTCTTATCATTAAGAAAGCCTAGTTTGGAACGTAACAAGAAGATGAAATTATTGAAAATGATGTTGAAAAATAAGAAACATCCTAACATGCAAATTGATTATAAAAATTTAATTGCTGTGTATGTAAAGGAATTAGAAACGGATGAAGTTAAATATCCATTTCGATTTAGTTACAAAGAATTTTTGGAGTTTTACAACATATAATATGCATAAAAAGGATGGTTAAAATCATATAAGTTATAATAATTTTACTTCCCGGTGCTAAGTAACAAACATATGTGTGTACGAAAGTATATAAAAAAATATATATTGATGCACATAGTTTTTTACTCAGGTATTAATACATATTTTATATATTTATAAATTTATTAAACAAAAATTTAAAAAATGTGTGTAACACCAAAAATATTTTTTTTAAATAAATGCAAAAATACGAGTAGTATCCTTGTGTGATAAAAATAAAGAACACACAATTTTTCTCTATTTTTTTATAAAATCTTATTACCTAACAAACCAATATTACCACCAACTAATTGTTCATTTTCTTTCCACAACCACTGCCTTATAGTTTGATTCAAAGATTCTTCACTAGAGATTAAACCTTTACATAAATAATTTATACAATCATCTGAAAAATAACAACCATTTGTTTCACAATCTGTTTGTGATAATGCAGGATCTGTCGCTACACGTAATTGTGTCAATGCACCTGTATTAGTTTGACGTGCAAGAAGTTGACGCAAATATGGCATAATAATTTGCTTAAATGACTTTCCATCTTCATCTAATTCCGAAATCACAAAACCTGGATGGACAGATGATACTGCAATTGTAACTTCATCTTCATAATGTTTCTTTAATAAAATATCAAGTTCAATAGCTGCCATCGTGTTCATAAGCTTAGTAGCAGAATAAAGTCTTCCACCTCCAACATGATGCGGTTTTAGATTTTTATTTGAAAATGAAAATGCTTTAAAATCAATTGTCCCAAGATAATGCATGGCCGAAGAGACAAAAATGATACGACTTTTCACTTTCATTTGTTGAATCAATAAATTACTAAGCAAAAAATGTGATAAATGGTTTACTTGGTATTGCATATCAATTCCATCCTTAGTGATTTCATTATCAGCAGTTGTTGCTGCATTTAATATCAAAGCATCAATAGAACGGTCACCATAAATCATTTTAATTTTTTTCGCAAATTCTCTTGTTGATTCAAATGAAGCAAGGTCTAATTTTAAATGTATTAATTTTCCTTTACCATTTGATGGGGCAACCCTTTCACTCTTTTCTACATTTCGATTTGCCATGACAACTGTAGCACCATTTTTGTACAACCACTTTACAGTTTCAAATCCAATTCCACTGGTAGAACCTGTTACAATGAATATTTTGTTCTTTAATGTTGGAAAATTCCAATCATGTATCTTTTTAGTCAAAAAGAATTGTTTGGCAACTCCAAGAAAACATGCTATAAAAAGTACGATATATGCCATGAAACGTTGGCATGACATGGAAGAGCCGCAACAAGTCATACTATTATATTATTTTATTTCTTTCTCTCTTGTATTATGCTGTACGTGCTTTATATATATATATTATATATTATACACGTGTATATAATTATATGTATGATGTAATAATCCTCAAGTGATATATATATATAAATAAAGGGAAAGAAAAGGCCTCTCTTTTGATAATATTAAAATTTATTTATTATAAAAAAAATATGGTAAAAAATAATTTATAGATTTACCACCCACACTAACACTTTGTAAAAAATATATTTCTTTTATATTATATAACAGTATATAAAAAAACAAATCTTCCATATAGTCGATTGTTACATCTTTGGCCTACGCGCAACTGCTTGAATTAAATAAGGCCCTTTCGTGGACATGGCATGTTGAAATGCTTTTTCAAATTCACCATCAGTAAAACATTTTGCTCCATCGACTCCCATACCTTTAGCTAATTGAACAAAATCTATGTTTTCACCATTCATGCTTAAATCAAACATTTCCATTGCTTTGTTTCCTGGTTGCTTACCTGTCATCCTAGAATGTTCAAATGCTAAAATGCCATATACACCATTGTCGCATATAACAACACATACATCCAATTTTTCCCTTGCCATCGTCCATAATGATTGGATTGTATACATAGCACTACCATCTGCTTGTAAATTGATTACTTTTTTATCAGGCACAGCAACACCAACACCAACTGAAACTGGCAAACCTTGACCTATGGCACCACCAACTAATGCTACTTGATCATAGTGACATCGGTTGTAAAATTGCCCACTAGCTTTGATTGGGCCACCCATCGTATTACCTTCATCAACCATGACAAATTCTTCTGGTAAATATTTTGACATAATTATACCAATTGATTTTGGATTTAAATTGTCATTTGGATTGAATGTTTTCGTTACTGGAGGCGCGCGACTACTTGGCATGTAAACAGGTGCATTTAATGCATTTGCTAAATCAGTTAAATATTGAATACCATCATCATGTACAGATGCCAATTCAACTACTTGACATCCATCTGGTAATACCCATCCAGGTTTATTTGCTTCTTCTGGGTATCCAAAGAAACCGGCAGGATGTTTTGCATTGACTAATAAAATGATTTTATATTTTGACAATAATTGTACTTGTTGCTCTGCAAAATATGGGATTGTATTTACTCGTGGAATATCCCAACCATATTCAACTTTTCCATTAAATGTTGGTAACATATTTCCACATTTTGTTGCTTCTGCAATTCTCCAACTTTGTATCAAACCATCTTTCCGTGCAGTTTTCAAACCATGAAGTAGTAAGACTTCAGAACCCATACCCATAGACATAGCTTCCTTTAAAATTTTCATCCCTAACATAACTTTATCGCTTGTACAAATGATTTCTTTTGGTAAATTTGTTATTTTAACAGGCAAAGGTGGAAAAGGATTCCAACTTGCATTAGCAGGTAAAATTAAAGTTGCAACGTTGCCAGGAGCACGATATGCACCACGAATACAATCATTTAAGTCACGAACCAATGCCATTTCATCTAAATTATGTACAACCGTTCCAGAAACACCGCTTGCAATCTGAGTAATATCACCTTGTAAATGCTGGTCGTATTGATGATCGGTTGCATGATCACCGCATATAACAATTACTGGAACAGCACTTCTTTTAGCATTGTGTAAGTTTGCATATCCATTTCCATATCCACCACTTAAATGCATTAAACAAGCACTTGGTTTGTCTGCCATAATACCATATCCAAGGCATGCACCGGATGCAACGCCTTCAAACAACACTAAAATGGAACGCATCTCTGGAACATCATCTAGAGCAGCACAAAAATGCATTTCTGATGTCCCAGGATTTGTAAAACAGACCGTGCAATCATTTAACAATAAATTACGCAAAACTGCTTCGCCACCACTACTACATGATAAATTTCTTATTGTATTCATTTTTAATGCTATAATCACAAATTAATTTGTATACTGTTATTATAAAAAAACATATAATGGAACAATATATTTATTTATTTTGATTTCTATATAGATATTGATGATAGAATCTCTGAGGTTTCAATTCCTTTGTTTTTTTTTTTTGTTTAATTTGGTTTTGTTTTCCGATTGATTTGCACCCGGAAGCACAAGATGTTGTGAGAGAATCTTTTATTATGTGAGGGAGTGGGTGAGTGGGTGTGTGTGTCCAACTTAAAATTAAAAAAATAATTGTATGATGTTAGAAGAGTCGTCTGACGACGCAGACTAGTATGATGTGTCGATTTTGGAGGATGTCTGAAATAAAACTATTTTTTAATGCTATTCCTATATTATACTACAAAAAAAAATCATTTAAGTTTTATTTCATTTATAGTGATGCAGAAAATTTAGATGCTGAGATGAGATTGCCTTAAGTATAATATATGCTGATAAAAAACCTTATTTGATAGCTATTTTTTGCAATTTAAATAAATTTGAGACCGTTATACCCATATATATATATGCATATCATAAACATAGAAACAAACCACAGTGGCCAATAGAAACAACAGAAACCATTCTTCTTACAAAGACATCCACTGAGAGGTGATACCCATCGTTTGTACACACGCTCATCGAATTTTCCCCTTTTTGTGCTCGTCGTGGTTTTCCTTTTGTTTTTTTTTTTTTATTGATAGAAGCTGTTGTATATATTTTATTGCATTTGATCAAAAACCTTGAATAAACGTATATTCAGAAAAAAAATAATATATATATACATACATACACAGAGAAAGAAAGGGTCCAACAGTTATATAGTGTATATATTATTCAATGAGAGATAGAATATACAATCTTGTGTAAGTTTAATAAATAAATATGATTGCACCAACTGAAATAACTAATACATCATTATTAAAAGAAGAACATATGTGGCATACTGAAATGGCAGGTATTGTAACTATTACTTTTGTAAGAGGTAAAAATGTTAGTGATAATTTAAAAAAACGTCTTGTTGATGTCGCTCAAGCAAATCCATGGATCTGTGGACATTTAACAAAAGGATCTCCATATCATAATTTAAATATCCCAACTGCTGAACATGCTGCAAAAACAGTAATAGAAAGATGTTTTCAAGAAGTGAGTGTTGCGGAGCAGGAAAATACAATAACTTTAGAAACTCCATATTCAAATATATGTAAAACACTTAAACCGTATCAAACATCAAAAGGTAATAAATTAATTAATCAAGCAAACGAATCACTATTCAAAGTTGTTGTATTTAAAACTCCGGAAGATGGATTAAATGCAATAATGGTAGATCTTTCACATGTTATTGCAGATGCTGGGACATATTATGCTATATTTAATATGTTAAATCCAGCTGCAGAAATTATTACAATGAATCCACAACGAAAGATGGAATTAGGTTCAACAGGAAAACAATTTCAAAACTTAGCTGGTACAAAAGAAGCAAATTTACCATTTGGTATGGGATATATGTGTAACTTGATAGGTAGTCTAATGTGTGGTCCGAAGCGAACAGCACGTGCATATAAAATTAATATGGATAACATTGCTGATGCAAAACAGAAAATAGATAAATCAAAAGTGGAATATGTCTCCACAAATGATTTAATTACGTCAGAATTTGCAAATATTTCCAAGCCAAAGTTAATGCAAATGGCTGTTGATCTTCGTCCGCATCTTACTGGTTTAGATAAAAATGATGCAGGAATGTATGTTAGTGACTTATTTTTTGCTTCTAAAGATGATTATAGCCAACCTGAAGCAATTCGCATGGCATTGACAAATGGTAGATTGCGACGTGCTGGACATATTTTCACTGGATCGGGTAAAGAAAGCTCAATTCCAGGTTGTTGTGGTGTTTGCTGTGGTACAATTTCTATGGTGACAAATTGGGGATCAGGACAAATTGATATGAGTTGGGGTGAAGATGTTGTACAAGAATTACATTTGCCAATTGAAATACAAATGCCTGTTGATGTTGCAATGATATTTAAATATCAACCTGGTAAATTGGGAGTCATTCTTTTCACAGCTAAACCTCCAGTTTTTGGTGAGAATTCACAATTTGGGGAACCATTAGCACCGAAGATATTTGGATTATCCTAACGGGTTAATATTTTTATCTATATTTGATAATATTTAATATATAAATGTGCATATATAATTATCATAATATGATATGATATGCATTATCCATATTTATATCCATGAGAAGTAAAAACTAATTTAATAACTTAGATTTTAACCCACATCATTATTTACGACGTACGAAGTATTATATATTAATATTAATTAATGCCAATAAAACTTATTTTTTAATTTACTCACATGATAATTCC
The DNA here is from genome assembly GCA_900128395.1 of Stramenopiles sp. TOSAG23-2. Classification (NCBI taxonomy): domain Eukaryota; species Stramenopiles sp. TOSAG23-2. The sequence goes on along the minus strand of LT649390.1, from coordinate 2,432 downwards.
TACGAAGTCGTACTCTCCAGAAAGAATTACAATAACTGTGAGAAATCTATAATCTCACTAAACTGAAAGATGGACAATGAACCGTAACATTGCGATAGAGTTCATTGAAATCCACAGAGTGTGCCAATATTTTTATCTCATATTTTTTAATGTTTATGTCCATGCCCTTCATCCCCTCCTTTCAATTGCCCTGCAACCCCTTCCAATTTTTCAACCGATACTTCAAACAATTCTTTTACATTACCACCAAAAAATGGATCTTTAAAACTTTTCCATGGATGATTCACTTCTTTTTTCTCAAATGCTGCTTTACCAGCTGCCATCTCATCATCCGTTAAAAGTGCACTATTTAGTGCATCTGTTATCATCTGCTTACGTTTTGCAGATAACTCAACGCCAATAATTACTAATGCTGAAGTGCGATCGCCAAAGCCATCTTCCAACGCTCCATGCCAGTAACCTTGTTTTGCATATTCCAAATATTGTTTCCAAGAATTTGCATCCCAATATTTTCTCGGCATTGCAGCAAGGAATGGCATGCCACTTCCTAAACTGACTTGACGTCCAGCTGAGTGAAAATCAATTTGAACAGCATTGCAATTTGCAAGCCATAATTGGCCTTTTGAACGAACTACACCAGCGAAGGGGCCTTCTGGCATATCTTCCTCTTTCTCTGTAATTAAATGCCCGAAACCTTTTAAAATAGATTTTAATCTCATTGGATGAAAAGGACGAGGATCCTCGAAGTGTGTACGGAATACAAATGAACCAACTCCATACTCCTCTGTCTCTGGATTATGAGCAACACCGCTATATAACAATTGTAGCTCTCGGATCCAACCTGCACTCATCTGGGCCTTTTGCATATCAAAAAGTTGAGTATTGATGATTTGATTCACATCAAAATCCTGAAACTTATCTACAGTTAACTTTCCACGTACTGGTTTGTCAACGCGTCCCTGGTCAACGGAAAGGTTAGGACTCGATTCATCAAATTCAAATTCATATCCGGGAACTAAAATTTTTGCATCTGGGTTAAATTTGCGCACTAAACGACCAACTTGCATCACCAATTTATGCCGTGCCACTGGATCCTTTGGATGTACTAAATCAACCTTATTCAACAAAATTACATTAGCAAATTCAAGCTGGTCCACTAAAAGCTGGTATAGGGAGCTTGGTTTTTTCTCCTCCCCGCCCGTCCCTTTATCCTCATCGCCAACAAGGCCCTCACGAAATCCTGGAGCACTATGATCACCACCGAGAACATGTAAAATGTTATAAAGGTCGACTACTGTTACAAGCGTATCTAATGTAGCATATCTACTAAGTGGCTCGAATTGCTCAATTTTTTTTTTTAATTCTTGAACATCTTTACCACCTGTTTCAGTTGGTGGGCCACATGAGGAAACGTCCATTACAAACGTTTGTGCAATTGGCAAAGGCTCAGAAATTCCTGTAGATTCGATTATAATATATTCCCAAGTTGAAGTGCCATCCTCCTCAACTTCCTCACTGAGATCCTTTATCGTCATTAACAAATCACCACGTAATGTACAACAGATACAACCATTATGGAACTCCACCATCTGTGCCTTTTCTTGCACTAGTTTATGTCGTTTGATCTCATCTGCATCAATATTCATCGCTCCCATATCGTTTACTACAACAGCAATTTTCATCTTATGCCCATGATCATGTAACACGTGTTTCAGCAATGTTGTCTTTCCTGCACCAAGAAATCCAGAAAGTAGTGTTACTGGAATTGGTTTCGACCTATTTGTTGGATTATTAATTTTTACGTTGTTTTTATCATTATTAAACGTATATTCTAAAAATGCATTAGTACCAAAATGTAGTAATTTTTTCTTTGGATTTGTATCGTCTAATTTCTCATGAATATCTTTCCATCCTCCCAATACATCATTAGATAATACATTGTCATTGTTTTTACTACCTTTCATCTCTCGTATCGCAGCTAATATTAAAGGAAATAGCATAAGGTATGCTTTTTCATTTTCTAATACATAAACTCCAATCTCAAGGATAATTTCAAGTTGTACTATTTTCCCTTGATCTGCTAAATTTACAATTAAATGTTCAAATGCTTTCAATGTTTCACGTATGGATTCCATTAATGCTTTTTGCGCACCGGCTTTACCGGCTTCTTTCTCCGCAACGTCTTTTGTCAATGTTAAAATACCTCGCATACATCCAGCAGCAGTTTCTTCCCAACCCATATTTTCAGTTCGTTTGTAAAATACAATTTTTTGCTCCAATGTTTGAAGATTTAATCCTTCTTTATATGATTTTACAATCATATCTTGCACAGCATTTTTAAATTTTACCTCATGATCTTCCCGGTACCATTCATCCTTGTCCTTGTTATCACCACTATTATCCGTGTAAGGGGGGGGGGGGGGGGGAAACAA
>LT649389.1:0-29407 GCA_900128395.1 Stramenopiles sp. TOSAG23-2 | reverse complement strand
TCAACACCCACATACACTCACACAAATGCCATTTCTACACTTTCCCATTATATACAAAGCTGAAACCAATACCTAAAAGTCGTATACTGATCACCTGAACATTCTCCGACCGTTCTCCTGTCCATACATTACATATAAGTCGAGCTTTACACCGATTAGTGATTTTCAAGATCGAGTTAGTTTAGGGTTACAGCCCAAAAAATCACCAAAATATTGAAAAATTCTCAGAAATATCACCAAAATACAATATGTCGATTTTTTCTATCTAAATCTTCTACAAATTAATTCGAAATAAGATACATCTCTCAACACATGTCTAAAGGAAAGAAGTACATGAATATTTTGATCTAATTATGTTTTAAATGAAACTGACAAGGTATTGAATTTTTTTCAAAATGGTGATTTTTTTCGAAATTAGTATGGACATAGGCTGGACTAAAAATGGAAAATTTGAAAATTATAAAAGGTAGTTTTTTGTATATATACATACATAACTTTATCAAAATAAGTATCCACGATCAAATTATATATACTTGGTTATAATATTACAAGATATACTAATATTTCTGTACCTACTTCATATTTGAATAACCGTTAAAAGTTGAAAAAAACGCGTAACCCTATAGCGCTGGACTAAAAATGGAAAATTTAAAAATTACAAAAGGTAGTTTTTTGGAAATACACATACATATCTTTATCAAAATAAGTATCTACGATCAATTTATATATGATTAGTAATAAATATACAAGGTATGTTATTATTTCTATTGTTACTTCATATTTGAATAACCGTTAAAAGTTGAAAAAAACGCGTAACCCTATAGCTGTAACTCTACTTGATAGGTGGTTTTCACTTGTAGTGTCGACTCTGTCTTACACAATTTAGTACAAAAATATAATACTAAATTTTTGATAGGTTTCAATATTCCAAAAACAGTATTTTCAATTTTTGTGAAAAATGATATTTCCATCTAAAATAGAATATTTTGTATAATTTCATATTTGGTGGTATTTATATATTATTGTATGAAAAGGATGAAATTGTTAAAATGACGATGTAATTTTTACATGTATTTTGTGTTTTGTTAAAAGTTGAAAAAAACGCGTAACCCTATAGCTGTAACTCTATTTGATAGGTGATTTTTACTTGTAGTGTCGGCTCTGTCTTACACTATTTAGTACAAAAATAGTGATTGTATTTTTGATAGGTTAAAATATTCCAAAAACGATATTTACAATTTATGTAAAAAATGACATTTCCATTTAAAATATGATATTTTGTATGATTTCATATTTGGTGGTATTTATATATTATTGTATGAAAAGGATGAAATTGTTAAAATGACGATGTAATTTTTACATGTATTTTGTGTTTTAAAAAATGGATATTTTTATAATTTAATGATTTCTATGAATTTTATAGTTTATTTTAGTCATTTCTGTAAATTAATAATTTATTTAAGTACAAATTTTAGTGTAAAAATTTGATGCCAGAAATTCTGCTATCCCTAATTTCTGAAAACAAGAAATGTCAAAATTATTTTGCCAATTGATAGGAAAAATGGTATACTAGTGGAGCCTAAGTTTAAAAAGGTATTTTCAATGTTTTTCCTTTGTTTTCTTGTAATGAAATGAAAAATCCATGTGATTGTAGATGTAAATCAAGAATTTAGGTTGAAAATGATGATTTTAGTGAAATTTGATGGAAAATATGCGCATTAGCCTGGTGCCCTGGTTATAGCTAGCTAGCCAGCTAGCTCTTATTCTGAATTCAGTCGATTCTTTTAATTAAGTCGACTTTTGTCCGTTTTCAAGAAAAGGTTGAAAATGATGATTTTAGTGAAATTTGATGGAAAATATGCGCATTAGCCTGGTGCCCTAGTTAAAATTATAGCTAGTGCATTACACAAATTGAGTGTGTTATATATACGAGAACATATTTTAAAATGAAAATATATTTTTACATATTTCAATACCTGGTACTTTCTAAAATATGATATTACTGTATTATCAGATTATATATGTAAAATACAACTTTTTAAAAGATACCTTTCCTTGTTGATTCAAATACCGATTTTAATTTTTTCATGAAATACAATGCATATGCCTTTGTTGTACCAACTTGATTATGCCATGATTTTTCAATTGCATATTGACGTGTTGTTGAAAATATAAAATAAACCAATAACAATTGTACTAAACCATTTGTATAACGTTTTCTCATTAAAATTTTTGAAAGACCAGGAATATAATACAAGATAAGAAGGACTGCTTCGATTGGCCATTGAATCAATGGGGAGGATATCAATAAATAACAAATGGCAAATATAAAAGAATCTAAAGCTGCATCCCGTTGGAATTGAGACAACGTAAATTTTTCTATCTGTGCTTCACGTTCCGACAATAATTGCTTTTGTTCTTCTAATTCTTTTTTCATATCAGAAAGTGCTTTATACATATCTGCACTTTGTTCTTTCATTTCACTATTCAACGTAGTTACATTATCCTCTAACTGCCCTAGTTTTTTTTCTCCCGTATGAATTTTATCCTTCATTCCAGTAACTTCACGTATTAGATATTGCGATCTAAAATTATTTGCCCAGTTTAAGAATAAATTGATAGTACTTAATTGAACGTTTACTAACGGTAATTCCGAAATGTCTTTAGGGAATTTAACTAAGGCAGTTGACAACGATTGTGGTGATATTGGTCTTTTTTTCGTCGAATCTGTTCCAGACTCGTTCGATTTTGGCGATTCCATACACGTTTTATATACAACCAAACCACAACAATATATATATATATGTATATATATATGTTTATATGTATGTATGTTTACGTATCGTTCAAAATAGAATTCTGTTCTGTTTTCTTTTCATTTAACCTTTTCTTTTTTTAGTTTTGAAAATATTTATTTATTATTTGTTCAAATTCATTCAATTCCACTTCATACCTATCAAATGACACATAATTTATACTTGAATGGGAAATTAGAATATTAAAAAAATCATTAAACATTAAACCCTTACAACTTTTCTACTCCCACGTTCTCTTTCGGGTACACATTTTTTATACAAAATAAAACAAATGATAAAAAATTGAAAAAAAATACTGTAATTTATGTAATATGACGAAATCAACAGGTGGAAAACAAATACAATTGTAAATCGACATGGATGTTAAAGAAGCAATGCTATTATTCAATTTCCCCTCATCATAGTAGATAATATAATACACAGCGACTGTGTGAATATATATATATATATATATATATACTGTAATATAAAAATGATAATACGGACCATCATTATGATATTATTACTTTGTACTCTTTAAACTCGAATTTCTGTAGTATTTCTTGGTACCCTCGTTTCACTATTAGTCAAATAATTGTTCGTGTTAAATTGATGATTTGTAGAAGGATTTTTGGTTGTAATAGTAGAAACTCTATCATCATAGCTTCTGTCATTAATAACTTCATCGGATCCTGGTAATAGATAACCTTTTTTATAACATATATTCATAATTGATGCAACATTATATGATTCATCTTCTATTTTCCTAGTTTCAATATATTGTAAAAGTCTCTTTGTTCTACCAACAAATGATGTTGTACTACTCATTACATCTTTATTTTCATCGACAATTTGTCTCCAAAGTTTCAAAGCTTTGCTTGAAGACGATTTTTTAAATTTTCGCCATCCACATACATATTTCCATGCGATTGAAAATTGTGATGAAATATCTTTAAAATGATGAAGTGTCGACGTCATGTTTTTACAATATGAATCTGATTGATCTGGAAACTCTACAACATCCTTATGAATCGATTTTATCATTAAATATATCGAAACGCATGTTGCTAACGGAATATAAAACGTCATAGGCCCCACCACTCGTCTATTATCCCTCATATATTGAAAACAGCGTTGACAAGCATCAATTGCATTCTGATACCAATGTTTTAAACAAGAAAATATGGCCAACGACATACAAATCAGAGGGAAAGATATTGACAAATTTTGGGACTTCAAATAGTTTGCTATTACTTTCTTTAATCCTTTGTAATCGACAACTTGCATGACAGAGTCAGTAATTCGTAGAGACGAAGCTGTATTGCGCATAAATTTATGTTCCAAACCTCTGTCTAAAGCTAAAATGGAATCACCATTGTTCCGTTGCAAATTCAAAGACGATGACATACGAGATTTAAACGAAGAAGACATTCTACGTTTTGCTGATCCTCGTCTTCGTTGCCGTTTCTGTTTTATTAATAACTTCGGATTTAAATGATTCGCTAATTTATCAGCGACAAGATCTATTTCGCCCTTTTCCAATAAATAAAACACATATAAGAAAAAAGCTTGATGATCATCAACCCTCGAACATAGCTTAATTGCTGTGTACATTCCTTCGAATGAATTAGCAAGTTGGTTACCATAAAAATACAATAACGCAATATTCAATTGCAATCGATGATATTTATTTCTATTGCAAAGCTCCATTGCGGTTTTAATATAATTATGCGCAGTAGAAATGTCACCTGAAGCATACAATAACTCCCCGAAACGACAATGTAGATAAATAAGAGTTCTTGCTTCACATACGTGAGATAATAGCTGTATAGACTTTGCAAACATTGGCATAGCTTTTGACATGTTACGTTTACTCCCAGAGCAAAATAAAAACCATGCGTAATCGACATAACATGAAGATACTAACGAGGAAGTCTCTTTGTCACTGCAAACTTTTTGGGCTAACTTTATTGCGGAGGTATAAAAAAACTGCGTTTCACTAGATTTTAATGAAGTATCTAATCTGGCCACTCCTAAATAGCATAAACTTGCAATTTTTACTTCCGTGTTAGATAATGTACCAATAATATTACTATCGTACCTATTATGCTGAAAACGACTTTTAAAAAATGAATCTGGATTAAAATTGGCGTCATTTTTCCTCTTCAAAACATATAGACCTTCATAATAACATTGTAAAGCAACGTTATCGTTATTCTCCAACACATATACATCTGCTAAGTGGAGACACCAGTTAGAATACATCCAAGGTTTGATAACACTATCAGCTATATCGAATTCGACTTTCCAGCGACTCTTTCGTTTCATTACGGGATGCTGAAAATTATCAGTGGCAAAATAATGACCACACATTTGAAGCAACCGAATGTAACATAATTTAACCGTTTCATACTCTTGTTCAATTCGCGAACGGTACCCAGCTTCTTCTAAATAATGTAACGCCTTTGGTATAATACAACCTCTGAAGTAGTGGTGTGCTAATTGTTTTGTAATATTTATAGATGCAGTGCTTTGACCAGCCTCGTTCTCAATAATTAAGGCTATGGATGCATGGATACTTTGCCGTTCATCATACAATAAGGTACCATAGGCAACTGCTTGTATATATTGTTGACAGAAACAGTAATATTTGTAAGTCAATGGCGAGACATCATTTGTACTGATCGGTTTGTACATTTTCTTAATAATGCATAATCTTTCCAGATGATCTAATGCCTTTATGACTTGTGCATCCATTTCGCTATTTCTTAATTCTTGGCTTGATTTACGCACAGCATTGTCAGAGTCCAGTGTATCGTAATCTTCATTTTCATAATCGTTGTTTTCAATGCTTTCCATATCCGCCTGATTCATATGGGATGAACTGTAAGTTCTCAGTGGTCGCACTTTTAATAAACCACCCACTTTAAATTCCATACCAAAAACGCTAGCAACTTGCATAACTCTTTCGACCTGCCGTTTCTCGGAGTCGCTTTCTATTTTATTTAATTTATTTAATACCAACGCAACAATAATATCTGGGATAGCCTCATTTGCCTTTGCCACCACACTTGCTTCTAACCTTGCACACGAATCATCCCCAATAACTAATTGTCCCTGATCTCTCATCATTCTGACTATTTCTAACGTGAACAATGGATTGCCTTGACCTTTTGAACAGACTTCATTTACAAATGATGTGGCTAAAAACCGGACGTCCAATATTTGCTTACATAAATCGACAATATCTTTTTTCACGAGGGCATGTAAATATATCGCAGAAGATTCTTCAATTAAAATGGTGTCATCATCGTCAATATTTCCATCCATACCGTAATATCGATTGCTAGACTCGTCACCAAATTCATCATTTAGATCATCTTCTGTTAAACTTGAAATAACTCCCATGTATTGGATGCTTTGCGATGTTATATAATTTAGTACTTCCAACGCAACTTCGCTTATCCAATGCACATCTTCAAATATTATTATTGTATGTCCTTGATAGTTTCTTGGTTTACTCTTTTTGCTATTTCGTGAATTAAATATTTTTAAAATGATTCCCCCTATTTTCTCCACCTTAGCTAATCCATGCAATAAATCTGTTGTGGTTTCGCCATTTAAAACATTTTCGTTTTCTAAAAGTACAACTTTCTTTTTAATAGCCGTAGCAGGAGTAAGTTCTGGAAAAATTTCATATATGTATTCCATATCCGGCGTGCCTTTTAAAAACTGCAATTTCTCGTCAAGATTTTTATTAAAATTAGCATTATTAACTTTATTGTCGTCAAGTTCTAATGCTTGAAGAATAATTTTTTTCCATGGTTCAAAATTTTGTTTTGTTTGAAATTCTTGACCAGAAGCTAGCCAAACATCAATAGAATACGGTTCAGCTGACGTAAATAAATATTGGCAAAGACATGTTTTACCCATACCATGACCACCATTGATAAATACTATATTATTTTGCTGCCCATTTGCAAAATTTCTTACACGACGATCCAAAAATTGCAAAATATTGTCTCTACCAATTATAGGAATTTCATCATCCTGCGCAATACTATATGGAGATCCCGTTTTACTATTTTTTTGTACCAACGAGTTTTGTGGTTTGATCGGATTAAAGACACTAATTGGATTGTTGAATCCTTTCACTTTTATTACAATTGCCTGCTCGTAAAACACAGCAGTTTTAGTTAAATTACGTGTATGATCGCAGACCAATATGCCCTGCGTAGCTTTCCCCATCAGCCTTGCAGCTAAGTTGACCAAAGAGCCATGCATTGTATATTCATTTCTAATTGCCCCACCGACAGTGCCACAAAACACTTTCCCAGTTGTCAAACCTATCTGCAACTGGATATTATACATTTTCGATATTGACCTTTGGATTTCCATTGCTGCAAATACAGCACGTTTTGGGATGTTTCTTTTTCTACAAGGCGGCAAACCGAATGCGGCCAATACATATGACCCTTTGTCGTCGACAATAAATCTACAGACAGTACCATCATATTTTTGCAAAATTTCTTGTATATTACTAAATATCAATTGCAATTTATTCAAATAGTCAACTCCACGATGAAATTTTAAACCTTTCAGCTTCAGAAACATTGTTGTACAAACTTGAAAACTGGCTATACGATTGGACGAACCACTTAAAATGACACTTAAAGCTGGTCTTGGAATATATGCATTTAAAGAAGATAATAAAAGCTGACAAGTTTCCTCATTCAATAAATTGTCATCGTAATACTCAGATGCAGTTGTGCCAGAGAAAGAAATTCTGGTTAACATGTAATTACCACTTGATAATGCAGCTGTTTCAATTGGTTCCAACCATTGACTGTCATTACTACGTTTTGAAGCATTTTCATAATGATGATTCCCGGAACTTTTTTTTCTTAACACCTTTGCTGACCATGACGAAGTTACAGAACTATTTGAATTATTACTGTTTCGACCAAAACTAGAGAACGATCCTGTCATTTTCGAAGATGAATCAGTAACCGTTGATGAAGATAGACCGGATGAATGTGGACTTCTATTAACAGACTTTCGACGTATTGCTTTTGGTATGGATAATTTTAATTGTCGATACGATGAATTAGAGATTACAACTTCCCCGGCAGAAGATTCATTTGCAGCATGACTCATTTCATTAATTGGTTTTCCGGTAACGACATATTCATATCTATTCATAACACCACCTACATGAAATCCAACAAGTTGCCCCGTACCAATACCACAATGTATTTTCAACTTTTGACCGGCTGCTTTTAAATCCAATTTTGTCAACTCCAACGCTGCTAATGACGCTCCAAGCGTTGCTTTGGGAAGAGAATCTTGAAAATATTTTGCGTCAAATACAGCAAGGCAAGCATCGCCTGCAAATTTTATGACATCTCCACCATTTCCAACTATTACTTGTACCATTTGATCTAAACATTTCTCAATATAAAACGACAAATCTTCAGCTGCATTCAAAGAGCATTTTAATTCTCTTTTTAAACTTTCAGCTAATTGCGAAAATCCACTTATATCTGCAAACAACACTGCAGCTTCGTATTCTTCTGCCCAAGGTAAATTGTTTGACATATTTAAGAATTCAGACATGTCGAATCTATCACTTTTTTCACCATTCTGTTTATTTTCTTCGCTACTATTTAATGAATCCTTTTGTTGAATACTTTTTTCTTCCTCTTCTACTAAGTGCTTCAAGTGTCGACTAATAATTCGATTTGGAACATAAGTTTTTCTCAGTCTAAATTCATTTTCAACGGGTGATAAAGAATTACAATACACATAGTCACTAGTACGTTGCTTAACCATGGCATCTGGTAATTTCGCCTCGTTCGTGTTATTATCGCGATTGTAATCCTCTAATTCTATAATATTTGGATTCCTTCTTTTCGCTGATCGCTGCAAAGTAGTATATTTACACCCCATTATAATATTTATTTTATGATACACACGTATAAGTATTTTTATTAATGCAATTAAGAGAGGATGTTGTTGTTATTAGACAATCGCAAAAAATCCATTCCATGTTGCGTTTGTGTTCTTTGTTGTTGTTGTTTTTTTTTGGGTATATCGATAAATTACAGTATTTTTATTATATAGTACTACATGTAGTGTTATCTGATGCCAGTATAAATATAGTATATGCCAGTATGCCTCCTTGCACAGTAATTAATTTAGTTAGACTTCTGACTATTACAGGTGCTATTCAATGCTATTTCTCTGAAGCCTCATTTTTTACTTTATGTTTTTTTATTCTACCTGGTATTGCTAGTTGGACCTGGTATAGTAGTAAGTAGATTTTTTTTAGATTTACTTTTCGCTTGCTTTTGGCAACAACTTTATTATTTTATTGAATTTATGTTAAATGAATATCTTTTGTTGTTCTTTTGAAATAAATTGAAATGTTGAAAAGAAAAAGAAAATCATGGAAACCATTTCATACATATCATATTATATTACACGTTTTATGTATAATGTATGTATATGGAAAACCAATCTTGAACACCAGAAAACAAAATGTTTGAACCTGGAACCCTTGGACAGGCAGGTACCGAACATATTAAAGCGAAATTAATAGAAAATACAAATTTTCCAAGAATTGTTGACGTAGAGAAAAGACCACATTTAAGTGAGACTGGTGTGCCATATAAACTTGATATATACAAAGCATTGGAAACACATGAAATTGTATTTATAATCGACGACACAGCTTTTTCTATATGCATAAACTTTCTTATGCACGTGGAATCAACGATGCTTCAAATGATAGAATCTAAATTTTATGAAAAAAAACATAACCCAACAGATGTACACAGTCAATTCTATACTAATTTTAGTAATGTAATAATTTTAGTGTACGAAATAAATGATTTTTTAGATTTAGAACATCCTCGTAGAGAAAGAGCTAAAGCTAGACGAGAAAGTAAAAAAGAAATAACAATGGCCACAGAGCATTTAACAAATGTCGCCAAGTTTTCTGTCTATTGGCTACAGCGCTCTCCAGATCTTGTTACAGCATTCAAATCCTGGACAGACAAGTGTCAACCTTATCATGATCATCGATTCGTAACTCTAGCCAAACTATATAAATATATTCATCCACATAGAAAGAACACAGAACATAGAATCAATATTGAAGTCCTCTGTTCGTTGATGCCAGACGACACAAGCAAGAAAATAAGGTTAAAGCCTTTTGAAATGTATCTCGTTGGCCATAATTTCCATCGAAAAATAAGTGGGCATAACACACATATAGCTTTAATGCAATATCAATTTGCGTATAAATTTCAACTTGAAACGCTGTCCAGAATTGTCCAAAATATATTTTTGCAAGATAGAGCTGCACCAACATTAGTTCTCACTTCTTCTATACAAAGTGCAAACAAAGTGACCATAAATGATATCCCAGATACAACATGGATTTATTTACTAGATGAATATTTTTTTAAATATGATATTTATTCAATACGAATGTTGGGCACTACTTGCAAGTTTTTTTATAATTTAATCTCAAATGATTTACCAAGAGCGTTATGTAAAATACCATCATTAAAACACACAGATGATGAAGACGAAATTTTAGAAGATACTGTGAAAGGTATAGCTGCATTGATTGAACCGGAACCAAGCTATGAACATAATAGCATTTCTGTACAGAATGTCAAATTAATTACTGCAATATCTATGTTAGATCGTATAATTGCTCTGTCCGGGGCTTATTACAAAGAGTTAGTTTTGACATCATTAAAAGCGAAAAACGAGATCAAGGAACTTTATGTAAGTGCAAAAACAACTGAAGATTTTGATTGTGTAAAAGGAATGTACATGACTAAGTATACGGAGTTGTATGATAATTTCGGTACACTTATCAACAATTCTATAGATAGAGCAGGGTTGCTTACATACGGGAGTACGGAATATTTAGCAGATAGTGCAGAAACTGGTACGGAGCTTGAACATCTTGCACATCGTAGTGTTCCACCATTATGTGCAGGCACTATCGAATTACATAATGTGATTGCGCAACTATTATCGAATGCTGGTCAATGTTGCTTAAAACAGTACAAGGATCTGTCAAAGTGTAAAATTTGGGAGGATGAGTACGAGGAAACCTTTCGAATTTTATCTTTGGCCACTGTATATGCGCCAAATCATACAAAATCTTTATGGAGATTAGGGTTACTGGAAATGAAGTATGAAAACTTTAAGAAGGCGAAAGAATTTTTTATAAAGGCAAAACGTTCAACCCGTTTACCAAAGGAACTAAAAGCTATTAAAAGAAGTTTGATAGAATTAAAAAAGAAGCGCAGTCAGGCGATTGATAAGACTGCAAGACAATATGAAGCCATGACGAATACCTTTCAACGTAAAATGGATATAAACAATGAACACAACTTGATGGATAGGGATGCTATTTTCACATATAGCGATAAACAACGTGCTGAATTTGATGAAGCTGCAGATATAAAAAATACAACAAAAAGTGATGATAAAAGTATTTCTCCACAGAATAAAAATATAAAAATACCACCACCATTTAAGAAAAAGAAGCAATTGAGTAAGGAGGATAGAGAGGCACATCGTTCATTTATGGAAGATTTAGGTAAAACAGCTCAAGCAAAAGGTTATATGCCTGATATGGAAGTCATAGATGCAATAAAGAGAGAAAAAAAATACCAAGAGAAGGATGATTAAATACTCGTAAGAGTTTTAGTTTAAATCTTAAATCGAAAATTGTAAAAAAATAGGTTTTTTTTGGGGGGTATAATAAAGTAAATGCAATAAAGAGAGAAAAAAAATACCAAGAGAAGGATGATTAAATACTCGTAAGAGTTTTAGTTTAAATCTTAAATCGAAAATTGTAAAAAAATAGGTTTTTTTTGGGGGGTATAATAAAGTAAATATAAATTCTTTCTAGAAATGATATACGAAGTATACGTGTACACATATTTTTAAAATATTTCAAAAATCAAAAATACGAATTAAATATCGTATATTATGCATATGATGTACGCTTCTTGTATATTTTTCATTTAAATATTTACGCACGAAACATCACATTTATACAGTACGTAAATATGTACCGTTCACACACCGAAGAAATGTTTTTTTTTATAAACACTCAAATCAAATAAATATATCGTATATTATGCATATGATACGCTTCTTGTTATATTTCATTTACTTTGTAAATATTACGCACGAAACATCACATTATTATACGTAAATATGTACCGTTCACACACCGAAGAAATGTTTTTTTTTATAAACACTCAACTGATAATAATTTTGCAACAGTTTCCACACTATCAAATGTTTTAGAATAACCAAAAAGTCTTTCACGATTTGCTTCTACATTAATATTTCGTATAGCATCAATAAATGTGTTCCATTGTTTCTTATATGCATTTGCATATACATCACAGCATGGTGTGCCATTATAATCATACCCAAACTTTTTTTCATTGTTAAACGTAATTTGTTGAACATAAGTAGGGTGTACTTTTTTGTATTTAATAGTAAATTGTATATTTTCATTTATCGTACCTGCAACTATCATATATGATTCCTTTTTGTTTTCAACTTTTACGATCTTTATATCTACATCTGCATCGGCACCATACAAAAAATATAATAAATCAATATCATGACACATGGAATTATGTATAACAAAAGTAAGATCTGTATCTGGAGGAACAGGATCATATGATTCAATTAACACATCTGTTATCAAGTTTTCACCATTATTATTCCAATTTTCAAGATATTCTTTAGCCTTTATATATTCTGAATCAAATCTACGATGGAATCCAACCATAACAATTAATTCTTTATTCATTTCTTTGGAAAAATATTCACATGCATTTTTTACGGATGTGAAATTTGGTTTAATTGGTTTTTCACATAAGACATGTTTTCCTTGCTTCAAACATTCAATTGTTTGACTTTCATGCAAATCATCAGGTGTACAAATATAATATGCATCTGTATTTGGATTATTCAAAATATCATCTTGCCAATCCAAATAACTACTTTTTGATCTTGAATATGGTGGTAACTTGATATAACTATTGTTTTTCACATCTTCATGTACCAATAAAGCATGCATATACGTACCAAACGTCCCGGATCCAATTTGTCGAACATAGATCTTCTTCTTGTTATCCATATTTTTCTCACTGGAATTTAATTGTAACATGGTACCACGTTCACATGATTTTAAAGCACCTATGGCAATATTTTGTGCTTGTACACAATCATTCATTGTAATAGGCCATACCTCATTAAATAAACAAACGTTTATAAATGAATTTACTTCACTATTAAATGCTTCATGAAAACGTTGTGGAAAGGAATATTTGTAGACAGTATTTTTAATACCGTTTACATCATTTAACGCACATGATGATTCAAATTGATTTTCCACTTTCAATAATCCTTTTGTGCCAAAGAATTCACAACGTTGATCATAACCATATGAAGATGATCTTGACATCATAATAGTACATACCGTACCTTTTGAAAATTTACATAACATCGTTGCATTATCCATTACACCAACTTCTTTCAATTCCTCTAACGATGATGAGCCAGTGCCATATACTTCTACAGCTTCATCATCTAACACCCATCGTACAAAATCAATATCATGTGGAGCTAAATCTGTGAAAGGGTCACCACCACCAGCTTTTAAAAATTCAATTGGTGGTACTGGATGATCAGCAAAAAATACACGTACCATTTGTACATCACCAATTTTACCCATTTGTACGGCACGTTTTAAATCGACATAACTTTTATCAAACCGTCTTTGAAATCCACAACATAATTTTACATTCTTTTCGTTACATAAATTAAATAGATGTATAATTTTCTCTGCATTTTCACCAACAGGTTTTTCCGTAAATATATATTTAATATTGTCATTTTTTAATGTTTCAACAATAACTTTTTCATGCGTAAACGTTGGTGTGGATATCCATACTGCAGTACAATCGGTTTCAACTTTAAATGCATCTTTTAATGATTTGTAATACCTTGAATGATACTTTTTTGCCAATGCATTTCCTAACTTTTCTGATAAATCAACGACTGAAAAACTTGCAGTTGGGTTTGAATATAATAATGGTGCACGTATACGTCCCATTCTCCCAGCACCAACCAGGCATATATTGACTATTCTCATCTCTTCTTCTTGTTGTTGTTCTGACATGTTTTATTTTTTACTTGATAATATATTGTTAAATAATTGTAATTTTTATTCAATTTGCGTATATATAAATTTCACTTTCTATTTTCCCTTTTTACTAACTATATATATCTTTCAATCACACCTATATATATATATATCATATATCTTTCACTTTACCTATATCTAGTTTATCCCATCACACCTATATTTATCCTGTTGGCGATTCATATTTATACCAGGTATTTTCTACCACAAGTATAATTATTATTCTTGTTGTAATAATAAATATAGCAACAATAAATAAAATGAGCTGGTCGGTTTTCGCGTACTTTTTTTCTTCAGCTGCTGTGTTAGTGCTAATATTTCTCCTCTCCACGTGTGCTGGCGAGAGCGGATCCGGCTCTGCTGGGTTTTTACGTCGAACCATCCACACATATATATATTCTTTTGTGTTTACAAATCATACAGTATTTTATACATCGATCTTAGTGCTATAACGCAGAACAAATTGAAAGATATATATAAAAAGTTCGTATCAGTAATTAGCAAACAAGTTAATTGTGAAATCAAGATATAATTTATTTTGTAAAAAGAATGACAGATACAAGTACAGATGTCACGGAAATACGTAAAGGCCATGATATGGATGTAGATAAATTGACTTCGTATTTAATGAAAGAAATACCTGGTTTCTCTGGACCAATAGGTATCAAACAATTTGGATTTGGACAATCAAACCCAACATTTCTATTGACGGATAGTAATGGGCAACAATATGTATTACGTAAACAACCACCTGGCAAATTAGTATCAAAGACTGCACATAGGGTCGATAGGGAATATAGAGTTATGAGTGCGCTTGCACAAACAGACGCACCAGTACCTAAAACATATTGTTATTGTGATAATAATGATATTATTGGCAAGCCATTTTATATTATGGAATTTGTTAAAGGAAGAGTATTTCAAAATGTTTTATTACCTGAAGTACCAAAAGAAGAAAGAGCAGCATATTGGTATGAAGCAATGGCAACAATGGCAAGATTGCATAATGTGAATGTAAGTTTCAATTCGACTATATTTCTAGTATAATAATTAATTATTATTTCTAATAAATATCTAACATCCATAAACACCCACACCCACACACTTATACATATATATATATATATATTTAGTATAAAGAAGTTGGATTGGATACATTTGGACGTGAATCTGGCTACTTTAGTAGACAAGTGAAAACATTCTCTGGTATAAACGATGCACAATTAGCAGTAGCAGATACAGTACCAAAAATACCACACTTTGATGATGCAGCAAAAGTATTAACATCTAATATGCCGCCTGAATCTGCATGTGTTATAACTGGTGATTTTAAAATGGATAATGTTATCTTTCATCCGACATTGCCTAAAATATTAGCTATTATTGATTGGGAAATGAGTACTATTGGTCATTATGGAGCTGATTTAGCAAATACTGTATCACCCTTTTTTGCGCCAAAACCAGAAAAGGAAGGTGGATTTGCTGGTTTAAGTCATCTTGACTTCAAATCATTAGGATTACCATTACCAGAAGAATTGTTACAACATTATTTTGCTCATCGGAAAGGTGTAAGTTATCCAGATCCATATAAAAATTATTATTTAGGATTTTATTGGTGGAAAACTGGCGTTATTATTCAAGGTATTGCAGCTCGTTTTGCCGCTGGTCAGGCATCAAGTGCACGTGCTGAAGAAGTAGGAAAGATGACACCACAATTAGGACATTTAGCATGGAGTGTATTAAAAACATTAAGTGGAAATGATAATACGAGTAGTAGTAGTTCTGCTAAATTGTAGAGAGAAAAATGTTGTGTACATTTAATTTTTTTTCAAATATTTATTTTAATATTATAAAAATTATATATTTTTTTATATATATTATAATATTTCACACACTATAACACACAATTTTTTACACTCTACAATTCATTTTTAGTCTTCTTATTCTTACTATTGCTTTTATTATCCTCAATAATACCAAATAATTGTTTTACACCATTTATAATTTTTTCATGTTCCGTTGTTGATTCTGGACTACTGTTTTCTGCCAGTTTAGTTGTAATGGGTATTAATAATGATAATGCATGTTTTGCTCGTGTTTTGCCTGGAAACATTAATATATTTTCATGTCGTAAATACCCTAATTCAACAAACATAACAATTTTACCATACCAATGTGTTATTTTACGACGCGATATATCAAGTTGTCGACCTAATTTAAATGTTGAAGATGCTACTTTTTTATCTGCTAAATTTTTTCTAACCAATCGTTTTAATTCAATGAATTTATTTGCATAATTATCTTTATGTAAATCTCGAAAGCTTTCTAAATTATCAAATGCATCTTGCATATCTTGCGTTGAATATTCAGAATGTATTCGGTTAAAAAATTCTGTTTTCTGTAAATTAACATATGTATACGTATAAAATCCGGACGAGACAACACTCGCTACTGAGATAACAATTGCTAAATATTCATTCCACTTCATATTTATTTAATTGCCGTTGAAAGAGACGATGGTATTCAGATTTGTATGTATACAGATTTGTATATATACCGCAGTACATGAGGATATTTTTTTATAGTTTTGTGAGATTTGGACATTTGTTTTGTTGAAATTTTATTAGTTTTTTTTCTTCCGCCGTGATTTTTTACGTTTTTTTGATAGAAGTAAATTATACTTAGTATATACAAATTGTACTTGAGTGAGTTTATTCTGATTGTATAATATATAAGACTTGCACGTATGTTATTTAAAATAAAAATACTTTTATCAATACACGCGTATTCATATTTTTTTTTTATATTTTTATGCTTATTATATTTAATTGTATCCTAATTTTATAATATGTTTTTTTTATAATATTATATATGATATCCATGTCTCAAAAAACATATTTTTCAAATGTGAATTTTCACTAGTATATTTTAAAATATAAATACTTTTGAATGTAGTATCAGGACGGATCGATCGAACGATCTAGAGGACGACCAAATTTATTCAGAATAGCCAGATCGTTCCTCAATTTCATGTTTATGACGTTCCTCATTTAACCACTCAAGGACAGGCAAGATTTTTTTCTCCGTCATAACAAGCAATAAATCTTTAATTGAGATAACGCCAAGAAAATCTTGTTCACTGACAATTGCATTTTCATCACTTTTCACAACTGGAAGATGACGTATTGTATTTTCTCTCATTAAATCCATACATGCGCCTATACCGAAATCTTCCGTTACGCAGACAAGTTTTTCCACTGGAGTCATAAAATCAGCAACTGTTTGTATGCCTGGTTCATTGTCGCTATTGGCAATAGCTTTCACAGCATCTCGTTCTGAAATAATACCAGTCACGGCACCTTCTTCGTTTTTAACCATTAAAGCGCCAATGCGTTTTAAGTATAGTTGTTTTGCACAAACAGATAACCTATCATTCTCTTGAATCCATAATGCTGGGTTGCCATATGATATGTCTTTTACCGTGGTATTTACGACACGATCAATCAGCGCGCCATCAATTTTGGCTTTTTCCTCTGGCTTTGCCTTTTCAATCACAAGTCTTGGTTTCGCTGGTGTTGGTCCTCTTTTTCTAGCAGCAGCGCTATCAGAATTGGCAAGAAAAGCTCTTGCATTATTTCTTGTTTTCAAGAAGGGTGAAAATCGTAATGAAATACGACTGAACATTTTTTTTTATAAAAAAAATAGATTTGAATAAGTATGCGAATGACTTTTTTGATAATACTAATTTTTATTAATTACGTATTATTTCTTTGTTTATATATATATTAATATGTATTATCTTTCAATATTAAGAACGCTTTACAAAAAACGATGAAATGGATTTTTGTTTTTGTTTGGTAGTTCCAGCTGCACCATCACTTGTGCTGGTATTGTTAGTAGTTTTTTGTTTCTTTGCTGGTGGTTCTTCCAATACTAATACTTCTTCATCATCATCTTCTTTTTCTTCTTCTTCCTCTTCATCATCTGCACTATCATCAATGATTTCTACTACATTAGTATCTAAAACGATGACCTCTTGAGTCTTTTTACTTTGTGATGTTGATTTAGTATTCTCTTCTTCTTCTTCTTCTTCCTTCTCCCCCTCGTCGTCGTCTTCGTCCATATCACTTTCATCATCATCATCTTCGTCTTCACTCTCACTTTCACTATCAGATTCATTATTTTTCGCTTCTTCCAAATCAAAATCATCATCATCGTCGTCATCACCATCCCCTTCTTCTTCTTCATCATCTTCCGTTGCATCTTCTTCATCCATATCATTTTTACTTTGTTTCTTTTGATTATTATCATCTGATGCGTCGTTGTTGTTGTTATTATTATCAGCATTTCGTTTTTTTGATATTTTGTTTTTAACATATTGCATATATGCACCTAAATAATCTGATTCATCAGTACTAATCATACCAAATTGATGCACATCGCCATCATCCATTGTAATAATAAAGTCAGTCGTACGACCACTACCAGCTCTACCTTGCTCTAAACCAACCATATCATCAAATGGTAAAAAAATATATGGTTTGTTTAAAAAATACACACCATTACTTAATGGATATAAATGTCCATTTTCAACACCAACGATACATTTCACACTTGTGTCACCATCAGCACTGCTAAATATTTGACGCGAGGATTCAATTAAATTTGTTTTACTAGTGAAATATTTGAATAATTTAGATAGTATATCTTCACGTGTCATTTCAGAAAATGCATTTGGTAATGGCTTCGCTGTTGCACTAAATTTCGTTGCTGGTAATTTTGATAGGTCTTTAATTGCAATATCAACGCAATCTGGTTTGCCTTCTTTAGTTTTTAACGTCATAACAATTTCATCAAATATTTGTTTACCATATGGAATTTCACAATCATCTTTCATTCTAACGACGAAGGAGGTCACTTGTTGCTTTTGATATTTTTCAAAACGTTTTAATATGAATACAAATTCAATATTTTCCAGTGGTATAGAAATAGATTTTTCAATTTTTTTAGCACGAAAAACAATAGCATTTTTATGAAATTCTACATCATGTTTACCTCTTGGTCGAACGCAAGAAATTTGTGGTACGACGCAACTAGCATTTTCTGCAGGTGGAATTCCATTGTCATTTTGACTGGTACTATTACTGTTACTACTTGTCGACATCATCATATTACTATTCGATGGTGTACTCGCTTTTGATTGTAATAATGTAACATTATTATTAGTAATATTGTTATTGTTACTACTAAAGGTGGAAAATACTGCTTTTTTCAAAATTGTTAATAATCCACTTGTTGCTTGTGGATATTGTTTATGAAAACCTTCAATATCATGTTCAATTTCTTTCGCATTATTAAAGAATTTAGAAAAGACTTCTTGCCTATAGCTACTTGTCACAACACTTGTTTGAACAACATCTTCCTCATCTGATGTAGTTAAATCAAAAACATTATTATTACTTTTTTTTCCTACTTTTTTGATTTTTTCTTCATCAGGTCTTTGTGGTATTTTTGTCATTGATGCCATGATTGATAGATGTATATATATATATATATTGTTAATAATCCACTTGTTGCTTGTGGATATTGTTTATGAAAACCTTCAATATCATGTTCAATTTCTTTCGCATTATTAAAGAATTTAGAAAAGACTTCTTGCCTATAGCTACTTGTCACAACACTTGTTTGAACAACATCTTCCTCATCTGATGTAGTTAAATCAAAAACATTATTATTACTTTTTTTTTCTACTTTTTTGATTTTTTCTTCATCAGGTCTTTGTGGTATTTTTGTCATTGATGCCATGATTGATAGATGTATATATATATATATATATATTGTGTTATATGTATGTATATTGTAGTTATTTTTAATTCTTAGGTGATGTGAAAGGTATAATAAAACGTTCTTTTATAATACTATTAATGATGATAATTCTTTTTATCTATGTCACATATGATGATCATCAATCTTCTGTATGTATGTATATATGTAAACAACATCTATAATTTCAAATAATTTTTTATTGTGTTATATGTATGTATATTGTAGTTATTTTTAATTCTTAGGTGATGTGAAAGGTATAATAAAACGTTCTTTTATAATACTATTAATGATGATAATTCTTTTTATCTATGTCACATATGATGATCATCAATCTTCTGTATGTATGTATATATGTAAACAACATCTATAATTTCAAATAATTTTTAAACATAATAAAGCTTCATCCTTGTGCTTCTTTGTTGCCTTTCTGCTGTTGAACGTCGTCATTTACACATCAATAATGGTATTTCCATCCTAATCCTATGCTTACACCTTTCCAGCTTTCCTCTTTGTAATTAATGCTATGCCGTGCTAATTTATTTTTTTGAAGATGATCAAATCTGTTTCCATAGTATTGTAAAAACCTACAAGGAACATGAAAAAGTGCATAGCATATTGGTGTAAAATGTTTCATTCTCTTTCCAAAAAAAAAATCCCCTTGACATTCACATGATACAACAAAATGCAGTAACAGCTTCAGGATCATCATTATGAACTATGATTGGTGTAACTTTATCATCCAAGTCATTTTCATTGCAATAAATTTTCGTTGGATACCAATTAATGGATACTTTTTGATTATCATAGGCTGGACATGTTAATACTGGCAGTGTTTTTGGTGCCAAATCACTGTTGGAGCCATACATCACTTCTGTAAACATGCAAAATTTCTTGTTTTTAGTACAATCGTTATCGCTATGTTTACCCATACTTGCTTTGCCACATGTCTCATACATGATAGTGGAAGTGTAAATTTTCATGGGTGACAATACATTAACTAATTGTAAATAATACAAAGAAGCATTACCTACTTTATTCATTTTTAATTACCCCCCTTTGAATGGTATACCTAAACCAACACCTTTTGCTAATATATATTGATGTGGTATGTTGTTGTGTTTATTTTCATCAACATAAACATCAGTAGCAACATCAATGTCTTTTGCTATATCATACTTATACAGCAACACCGTGTTATGTAAATATTTTTATAAATTTACAACAGATAAATTGAAATTATTATTCGGACACATGCTACAAAAAAAACCAACATTGCAGGATGAGAAAACTGCTGTGCGATATTTTAGTAATAACTATAACTTGCAAAATATCCAGGTGGAAGATAACCCAATATATAAATTTATATTTTTCCCAATGAAAAATGCAAAAGACCAAAACAAAATATTTCAATATATAGTACATGACCAATCATCAATTGAAAGCAATATACAGGGTTATTGGATTTTGGATACTCAAAATCCATCAGATATAAATATTATAAATGAAATTCAAAACTATCACCAATCGTTCCGTGGTTGTACATAAAAAACAGAAGATTATGTTGTGATATTGATAGTGCTTTAGTGCAACGAAAGCCTACAAAGAAGGTTACAAATGTATTGTGTCAATATCCATACTTGACAGATTTATGTGTGTCACGCTATATTGAGATACATCCAACTGCAACCCGTTGCATTTATAAACAACGTCAAGCTCGTTATGAGTATACAAATTTCATTTTTAACAACGGAACGACAAAATCTCTGTATGATTGCTCTAAAAACTATACTGCAGATGAATATAACTCATACATAGATAGAAAATTGTGAAAGACAGATTCAAGAATTGGAAACTGATGTTTTCTGACAACATCAATGGTGTAGTTAGATACGATTTTGCTCAAAACCCATCAGTATGGTTTATAATGAACTCGATAAATGCAAAAAAACCTAATGATGGATTCTTATGTGGTATAATTTAAATTACACGATATAATAATATTAATATGATGGAAATAGGACATTTATACTTAAAGGTCAAATTACACTATATTATTATTATTTTTTATATTATATATATTTTAATTTGTGCATTTATTATCAAAATACAAATACATGTATATATTATAAATAGAAGAAAATAGAAACAATCAATATTATATACAGTATATACCCATATATATATAAAAAGTCAAGAAATATTATATTTTCTAATAATAAATAACAGTAAAAAAAGTAAAACAAATAATAAAAATGACTGAAATTGTCAATGATATATCAAAATTAAAAATTAAAAAGGAAACAACAACATCATCCAATAATTCTGAGAAAATTAATAATATGCATAATAATAATAACGTTAATGCTACGACAACAAAAACAACGGATGATGGTGTTGGTGGAAGGAAAGGTTCATATTATTATGCATTTGGGAACAAAGGAAGCGATGCCAATTTTCAAGCACCTAAAAAGATTACAAAAGAAGAAGCCATACAGAAGGAAAAAGAAATGAAAGCTGGAGTCTCAAAATGGAATGCAAATAATTATCATTGGGAAGAGAAAAATTTAATGCCTTGGGTGGAACAATATTTAAATGAAATATATATTAGTAAACTATTGAATTGTTCTTTGAAAAAAGGTAGTGCAAAAGCGACAAAGGTTACGTTAGAAGGTGGCTACGCAGCTGTTAATGTACGCAAAGCCAAAAACATCATAACATATGAATTAAATATCATTTTTCATTGGGAAGGTAAATATGAAGATACTGATGTGATAGGGACTATAAAATGGCCAACGAGTTTTTCTCAAGATCAATTTATTAAAGAAGATGAAAAAAATGATGATGATGATGAAACCACCACTACTATTAGTAATAATGATGATGTTGTTGAGATTGATTATACTGTAAATAAAAAAGATGCAATTATAAGTAGTGAACCTAAAATAAAAGATGAAAATACTAGTGATAAAATGGATAGAATGTTAAGACGTAGTAAAATTATTGAAAAACAAGTGAAAAGAATATTTACACCATTGATTTGTGAGAATGTACTTCGAACTTTTTTCAAAGAAATTATGTTACAATCGTAGGTATCCTATAGAAGAGAAGTGGAGTATAGGAGAGAGTCAAAAGTATTTTTATTAAAAAACAAGGAGGAAAAAGCGAATTGCAAAAGCGTGAAGTGTGTAACATACGAAGTATATCCTTAATTTTACACACATATCATCATATATTATTATTTCTTACGAAGTCGTATATCATACTCTCCCTCATACACAAGGTCGTATGATAATACAAAGCTTCTCATATTATGATACATAGATATAAAATAAAAAAAAAATAAATTATGTGCGTCGTGATAAATTAAATCATATTTTTACGAGCTCGTATATATACCACACTCTCTCGTACGAACTTAATATTATATTTTACGTAATAACCAACCACGTGATTATATGAAGAGAGATATAAAAAATCTTTTTTACCCTTGCTAGAACTTGATTGCCTCATGTTCACTTTTTTATCTATATGTATATATATCAAATAAATGTTTTTTGTTTTTTTGCTTTTTATGCATTTTGTAAACGAGCAATTAAATCAGCTTTGACACCTTTTTGTTTTAATCCTTGCGCTTTTAACATTTGACGCAATTTTGCACATGTTAATTTAGATAAATCACCGCCATCGCTTTTTTTACTACTAGAGGAATTTTTCTTTGCTTTTGGTGTTGTTGTTGTTGCTTTTTTTTGTCGTTGGTGTTTTTGAACGTGTTTTTCTCTTTTTTTGTGTTGATTTTGGCGTAGTGGTTTTTTCACTGCTTGATGCTTTACTACTACGGACCTTTACCGAGATTTGTTTACCTGATGCATAAGCTGGTGTTCTCTCTCCATATTCAACAGCCATCATGTAAATATAGGATAAGAGTAATACCCATACAAAGAATGTATTGTTTTTCAATCGCAATAAATCCAAAGAACCAATTACTGTAAGTATTGCACCCCAATATTGTGGATCGCTAATACCTAAATTATATGGAAAACCAGTTACCCATGGTACATTGTATCCGAAACGTACACCGTAGTATGTACCTACTACGCCAAGTGATTGGTACACGCCATAATTTAATGCTTGTCCCGCCGCAACTAGCGCAATGTCAACCATAGACATCAAATTGAATTCAAATTCATAAGTTGCTAATTGAAAGGATTCAGGTAAGAATCCATTCAAGGTATCGAAATAATGTGGAAATGCTGCACCACCATATTTAATAAGTACAGCAAATTGAATAAGTTTCATAACATGTGCTGTGTGACTCATTGTAGTTGATGGATGCATTCCTAATGATTCAGACATTTTGCACCACAATGTTGGAAAATGCCATAAATATGTGTAATACAAATATGGTAAAGTCAGCAAGAATACGAGTTGATACGTTTCAGTATTCAATTCTGGTAACTCCACGTTTCTTAACGTTGTAACATAATGTGCTTTTAATTCTTCAAAGATAGCTGCCATTTTTTAATTTGTTTTTCTTTTTTCCTGTTTAAACTTTGTTTTCAATAATTGATAGTTTCAAATAAACACACCCAATTTTTTTTTTGTCTGTATTATGATGTTGTATAATATATAGATTAAACGTATATGATATCTATCGATACATGTATTGCACTTTTTTATTCACAAAAACATAGAGCTCCAGACATGTAATCCCAACATGGAATCTTTTCTAATACGTCTTATATATTGCCGTCCATACAAATAAAAAAGAGAAGTTTTTTTGAAATTTCAAAAATAAATACGGTGGGTTTGATCAATTTAGTATTCTAATTTCCTTTTCAAGTACAAATTATGATCATTTGATAGTAAAATATGAAATCTGCCATTTCTCTACCTAAATTGAACATGCCATATTAATGTTATTCTCATACTAATAGATATATAAAATATCGGGGATTCACGTCTCCGAGTACCTCTACTCGAAATGGTCAATTTGGTGCGGTGCAATGTTTTTGAGAGACGTTACACCCGAGGGTCTAATATCAAAAAATCGCATCTAAAGTGGAAGTTAGGAACAAGATTGAGTACAATATTAGTATACTAATACGATATAAATATTCAAAAGTTTCACCACCGAGGGCATTTTCACCACCCAATGTTGTTCACGCACACCAATAATAACTATTGCTATTGTATTTATTATTATTATTATACACAAAATATCAACAAAAAAGAAAGATATATAGAAAAAGAAACAATATACATAACAAAAACATATTTATTACTATATATTATCTACGTACGTTGTTCATTATTTAGGAATCCTGTTATTATTATTTTTTTTGTCATCGTGTTTCTGTAAAAAAAATTTTTACGTTTGAACGAAAAAAAAAAAAGAAGAAGTATTATATATATTTTTAACAATGAGTGCAATTGTAGCAAATACTACTACGACAAATGTTGTTGAAACTATTAGTAATGCAACAAGTAATACGAATGTGGAACATACGAAAATTGCAAATGCGATTGCACATGCAGAAGTTGAATTACATCAATTATGGGATGTTGTTGGACTCGGAGATCAAGATAGAGGAAGGATTTTATCCGAGCTTTATGAAAACATAAATGGTGTTATATCTACTGTTTTAGAAGAGGAACAAGAATTATGTGAACAATACAAAACACGTATTGCTGAAGCAGTTGCTGAAATTGCTGATTTATCTACACAACTTGGTGAGCAACAAATAGTAGAAGGTCAAATGGAAAACGAGACATTAACACAAAGTGTTAATCGTTTAGATATGGATTTATCAGCTATACGCACAAAACATAAGGAGCGATTCACTCAATTGGAAACAATTGTAAATACAATTAAAAGTTTATCCATCACGTTAGGCTCTGAAATTGGTGAAACATTTGAACAAGTTGGTACTGATTTAACAAATACACGTGAAACAGCTTTAAACGATCATTTAGTAGAACTTCAAAACGAAGTTTCCAATCGTTTATCTGCTAGAGCAAAACTTGTAAAAGAAATGAAAGATTTGATGTTCGAACTTGTTATGGAATGCGATTCTGAAATTGACCAAGCAGTTATGGATGGTGGTGATGGCATTGGTTTAACTATTGCAGATTTAAATGCATTATCAAATCGTTCAGCGGAACTTCAACAGCTTAAAGTTGAACGAGAGACGAAAATTACAGAATTAGCAGGTGAAATCAACGGTTTGTGGGAGAAATTAAATGTTCCAGATACGGAACGAGCAGAATTTTTCTCTCAACATCATGGTGTTGGTTTGAAAGAAATTGCAGCATGTGAAGCAGAATTGAAACGATTGAAAACAATTAAAATGGAACGATTAAAACCACTTGTAAATGAAGCAAGGGAGAAAATTAAAGTTTTATGGGAAGAATTGCATTTCAGCGAAGCACAGCAAATGACATTCCATGATATGACCATTAGCGAAGAGAAGATGACGGAGGAAACATTAGATAATCATGAAGCTTACATTGAAAATTTGGAAGAACGCGCGGAACAAATGCGTCCAATCATGAAAAATATTAACAAAAGAGAGAAAATTATAGCAGACAGAGATGAATTAGAAGATCGTGAACGACGTGGATCTGGTGCAGATCGTTTAAATAGCCGTGGACGTGATGCATTTAAACGATTGCAAGAGGAAGAAAAAATCCGTGCCCGTGCAAAGAAATTATTGCCAAAAGTAAATAAAGAATTAGTTGCTTCATTAAAGCAATGGGAAGAACGCTATGGTTCTCCATTGACATATGATGGTGAAAATTATCATTCTAGAATGTTACGCCAACGCAAAGAATATGCCGATAGAAAAGAAGAAGAAAAATTAAGAAAAGAAAAAGAAAGAGCCGAAAAGAAAAAGGCATCCCAGGCCAAAAAATCTGAAAATAAATTTACGACATCTCATAATAAATCACGTCATGGTGCATCATCAAAAAGACGTGCATCTAATGCAGTATTGTCACAAAAAAATGGAAAACATTAAGTATGTAAATATATGTATACAATTATAGCTGTATAATTTATTATATATACGAATAATGATTCATATATAACATACTTTGGGTATGAATCATTTTTATCTTTTTTTTACGTACATCAAATGGAAAAAAAAAAAGAAAATAGTCAAGAAAAATGTCGTGTGTGAGGGAATGAAAGTGAAAGAGAGAAAGGAGAAGGGAGAGAGAGAGAGAATTAAAAAAAAAAGGTGTGGGGTGTGTTTTTGTGAAAAGAAAAAGAACCAGATATCTTTGATTATAAAAAAAATATTATATATATTTATTTTGTAAATTTTATAATTTTATTTCTCGTCGTATACATGACACGCATTACGTATTAAATAATTGAGCACACACATGAATAATAGAAGGTATCATATCATATCATCCATAATATATACCGTATATATAATATGGAGCTGTTATGCATATGGTATATATTATACTGGAACAATCTTTTGAATACTAAATAATTTTTACTAAACTTTATAAATCATTTTTTGATTTGAGATGTTAATGAACGGGAGTAAAAGAAATTTATATAATATATGAGTAAGAGAACATTTTATATATATTAATACTCGTAACACTAGACACACCTACTCCCAAATTATTATAATCCTAGCGTATGGAAGCAAAAAAAAATCTAGGCAATCCAATATATATGTGTGTATAAATATACAAATTCATACATCATATATAACACATTCACGTACATGTACAATGCATATTACGAACTTCGTACACACATTTCACATCATATATTTATCAATACTTATTAAATTCGTGAAATAATTCCAACATTACCTCTCATGATAGCAATTGCACCATCAATCATTTCATTCATAATATCAGCTGCTGGTTGAACATCTTTCACTGCACCTGCTGCTTGCCCCATTAACCAATAACGTGTCATGGAAAGTGGTACTTCTTCACCTGCCTTTTGACGTTTCATAACATCATGCATTACTGGAAGAATACCTTTATTGGTCAATTCCTTAATTTCTTCTTGGCGATTATCTTCCCAATCTCTTGCATAATCTGTTGCTGCTCCACGTAATGGACGACCACTGAAAATAATGGTTCTCATGGTACCTTCTGATGTAGTATCAATAAGAGTTTTTTGATGCAATGGTGGTGCACCAGCTTCCTCTGCGCAGACGAAACGTGTACCAACCCATACACCAGTTGCACCTAAACTCAATGCCATAGCTAAACCACGGCTATCGAAGATGCCACCTGCAGCTACTACAAGAATTGGGTCACCAGTAAGTTCTGATTTTTTACCTTGGCAAAGGTCAACTACTTGTGGGATCAATACTGATGTTGCAGTGTCACCAGTATGGCCACCACCTTCAGTACCTTGTGCACAGATGATATCCATACCAGCTGCTAATGCTTTGGAAACGTGTCTGGTACTACCAATCATGTTCATGCATAGAATACCAGCACCATGCAATTTTTCAACTGCCCAACGTGGTGGTACACCAACAGCAGAAACAAATAATTTTGCACCACTTTCAATGATAACATCGATTAATTCTGGTAACTGTCCACCAGTGTAATCTTTATTTGTTTTACGTGCACTACCACCAACTTGTGGCAGTAACAAATCAACACCAAATGGCGCATTTTTATCAACAAGATCGTCTTTCAATTCTTGAATGACTTCTCTCATGAATTTTGGTGTGTATCCAAGTCCACCGATGACACCAAGGCCACCTGCGTTAGTCACAGCAGCTGCTAATGCTGGTCCAGCAGCAACATTCATACCTGCTAATAAAATTGGATGTTTAATACCAAATAATTCAGTAAGTGGTGTTTTAAATGTTTCTCCTTTTGACATATTGTTTTGTTCTTTTCTTTTGATTAATAAATTAGTTGTAAATAATTTGTTTTGACGGTAATCAGTAATAAATAAATATATATATATTGTATGTGTTTCTTTGTGTACATTCAATTAATACAGAATATATGTAAATATTTCTTCATTCATTTTTCTTAGTATATGTATATGTATATTGTTTTTGGATATTTGGATGATTGGGCGTGTGGTAGTAATGGTATTCCCATCGTAGCTAGCCCAGCTAGCCGATTAATGTGGTGTGCCAAAATGTTCTTCGATCCGATTATCCGATTAAATTTATCTTCGGAAATTAAGCTAAAATGGTAGGACAAAGGAATATACAAAATAGCATACGAATAGCGTTAAATCCCAAAACATTCTTACGAATAGGTTCTTACTATAAAACAACAATTGATAAGTTAAAAATTATGAATCACTTAAAATTACTAACTAAATATAACTAATAATAAAGTAAATAATATGTAATAATTAAGGTACTTGAAAGAATAATAATAATTGAATAAATAGACATAATATAATGGAAAATGATACATAGATATAATACTATCTTTAGGAACTATAATTACTCTAAGAATACATATAAAATAGAAACAAGAGAAGCGTCACTTCGTATGAGTGTGAGGTAAGCCA
>LT649388.1:0-29472 GCA_900128395.1 Stramenopiles sp. TOSAG23-2 | reverse complement strand
ACGACCAATAGATTTACTTAATGTTTGCTTCGATTATCCTAGACACAAATCACCTTCTAATGTTGCATTTGGTACGTTGCCAAATATCTCAACAAATTCATCGAATGTTATCAACCCGTCATGATTTTGATCAACTTTAGCTATCATTTTTCTTACATCTTTTTTTGTTACGTGAATATGCATAGAGACTAAAGCATTCAAAAGTTCTGTTTCCGTTATGCTTCCTGAGCTGTCATCATCTATTGTATTAAATACTTTTTTCAAATTTGCCTGATCAAATAATTTTCTAAATTCTTCAAAGGAAATAAAACCGGAGTTATCATCATCCGCAGTTAACAATAAGTCTTTTAATTCTTTCTCATTATATTGTAATTGTAGTTTTGCAAAACAGTTACTGAAACCATTGAAATCAAGTTGTGGACCATCATTTGTATTGGATGCATATAAATCAAATATAATACGTAATTCTGCGGTAGTCTTGTGCTTCATTATTTATCTTATTCCTAACGAATATCAATTATTAACATATGCTTGATTTTGCTTTTTATGATTATATTATTCCGTTCCAACAAAACAATAATACAAATTAAAGTGCTACTACAGTAAATGTCATAATACATCTAGATAGATTTAAGTGCTTTACCATCCAGGTTTTTTTTACCTGTATGTATAAAAAAGAAGCTAAAAAAAGTGCAAAAAGCCAGGAGGAGGAGGAAAGATGATGATTTTCTCCTTCTTCTTTTTTAACAAGCAACTATCATCAGGTGATGATGGCCGTCATTTATGTAATTTCCCCTTAAAACTAAACTTATTAGGACAGACTTTAAAAGTAACGTGATTCAAATATTAAGGTAGTACAATAGCTGCAATAATCTAATTAATCGTTTATCGGTAGGAGCTAGAGCTATATGTGCATATTACCTTATTATTACAGTTTACAACGTTACAACTTTTGTAGTTTTATATAAAAAATATGAACACATATCTCTATATTTGAATTGAAATGTGAAATGATGAAATTAGTCATATATATATATATATGAGAGAGAGTGTGTGTGTGACGTATGCATTGGATTCTATATTGATATTAAAATATTCTATCATTGTCATACATTCTTAACAACGAAGATTGATATACAGTATAATAAAAAAATGGCATCGTTTGCATCCACATCTGGTGCACCACCGTCTCCAAGAAGGCCTTTTGTTAATCATGTTATGTTACAAAAATCTATGGAACATCGATCGGCACTTGGTTTAGGAAGGGCAAGAACAAATGTGCCAAATCAAGATGTTGATAAAAATTGCATACGAAGAAATTTAACAAATAGACAAGAATTGCAAGGACATCGATATTATCATGCACCATTACGACCAACATCTAGTGTTACCACTTCATCTGCAAATCCATGTGCAAATTTTGTATGGTCGAAAGAAGAAGTTAATAAGAAAATGAATGAAAAAATATGGACCATACATAAAATGTATAAGGGAAATGAATCTACTTTACACTCAAAAGATGCTCATGATCATGATGAATTAAGTGAAGATACGGCAAATCGACGTCGTGTGAATGAACAGAAATACATGCGTTTAAATAATTCAAGAAAAACCATGGAAATCATACAAGGCGCATTTAGTGACATTGATAGTAATAATGGAAATAGTAACAATAAAACAAGGGAAAAAACACTCGATATAATGCCAACAACAGGTGTTATTACAAAACCCTTTAATCGGCTAGGTGGAAGAAATAAAGCAGAAGTTGAAGCTGAAATGAGAGTAAAAACTAGTATTAACGAGGCAACAAAACAGAAAAATATGTTAGAAACTAAAGCTACTACACAAAAAAGGTTGTTTCAATCAGATTCCACAGCATATTTTGGTAAAGAAACTGTATTAGAAAAAGTGAAAGTAGGCGTACGTAGACCACAAATTCAAAAAAAACAAACTGCAATATATGCTAAACATCTCAAAAGTCAGATAGGTAGTTGGTAGACACTGAGGAGTATCATTCGCGTGTAAATTAATTAGAAAAATTGTATATGATGTGTGTCGTCTGATATGTTGTAAATGGTCTGTGTTTGTGCTGTGTCTTCCTGGGAAAACGGAGATTTTGGAGCCTGGAAAGATCTATCTAATGGTCTGTGTAGATGGTGATGGACTTTTCTTCACAAGAATAAATGTGTCATATCATATCATATATCATACAAAATCCTTTCATTTTAAAATAATTACTATATGAATACACACACACAATATATTTGAAATTATCTCTCTCTATATTTCACTTTCTTTCTTTTCTCTTTACACAGAGAGGCTTTTTTCATGTATGTAAGTCTTCATAAATTCTTTAAACATTATCTGGATTCAATTCACTATATTCTCTCATTTTCTTATCAATATCTCTTGCACGCCTTAAATGTTCCGCAGTTTGATTCATTACATGCTGCCTTGCTTTTTTTGCTTCTTTAGAATTATCATTCTCTAATTCATTTAAAAAATTTTCATCCTCTGCTATCAAATTCATTGCAAAATCAAAATCTTCTCTTAGTTTTTCGATTTCTGTTTTTTCACTTTGTTTCTTAACTTTTGGTTGATTTGTTGTCAAACCACGTCTTTTTGCCATTGTTTTTTCATGGAATGCACGAGCTTTATCACTACCAGTAATAACATGTAATGGAATTTGTGTACTAATAGCGTCGTATGAACCAGCATTTGGTAAAATCTTACCACCTTTAAATTGATTGGTCATTTGTAACATTCGTTTATTTTGCTCTGTCGAAACAGCTTTTGTAGCCGGTCCTTGGAAACCCTTAACATCAAATTCTCTTGTTTTATTAACTTCATCAATACTAGCTTTTGATTTTCGACGTCTGATAACATCAATTGCATGAATTTTTTTTGGTTTTTTTCCACGGCCAACTTTTGGTCGATTTACATTCACTTTCATTATACGATTTGAGCGGGGATTTACATCCTTTTTACCACCTGCTGGTATGAACCTAGGTTGTGCCATATTTTCTTTCCTTGATACAGTATTAATTCTTGGATAATTTATCTGTACTTTATTTTTACCAGCATACAATTTATTTAACATTCTACCAGCTTCAGTATCCATTCCAAATTTTTTCCATTGTTTACTTGCTTCATCTGGTACATTATAATACCTGTCCATGGTATTATTTGAATACGATCTATTCATATTCAAATATGTGTATACACAGACAATGTATAGCTATTAATATTGATGTTATTATATATATATATAGTGATTAGGAATATCCTATATTCCTTTTTTTGTTAAGAAATGTGATGTTTGATCTATAGGTTTTGTTTACTTTCTTCCCTGACAAAAATATTATTACAGATGTATTTTGTTTCAACGTTTTCATAATAATAATAACGGTTCAAGTATTATTCAATAGTTAGAATGAGGGTTTTCAAGTTTGTATTTTCCCATTGTGTACCCATTGTGTACTGTGTTATTTTTTATTTATTTTTCAACTTATACTTATTCTAATTATCTTAATAGCATTAATACTTATACTTTTTTACTTTTACATGACTCAAAAATATAATAAGTTATTACTGCGTTACTAATAAAAATAACAAAAGTATTATCATCTTCTTGCAATGCAATATATATATTTTATTGTATAAAACAATCAAGATTCAAGTAAGGAAGACGATATAGAAATTAATGAACACGTCCACTTATATGTAAATTATATTATAAGCATATCCCTATTTTGTAAACTTTTTTTGCTTTTTTTCCTGCTTCAATAAATTGTTTTGGTTACATAGGATAGAAAATTAAATGGCTGCCTTTAATAAAAGTAGTAATGCTGAGTTAGAGACATTAAATTTTAGATATAAAACAATAGCTGGTATAATTCAACTCCCTGTGTCGGTAAGGCCATTGCAAGATGAGGCACATGACATAGCGAAGCAATTTGCCGTTGTAAATCATATACATGGAGACGACATTGTAAATACATTGACGGAAGAGCTTGCAAAGTTCCTTACACAATCTTTACGTCGACGCTTAAATAGAGCACAAGCTGAAATACAAATGATGCAAACCGTTTATAGTGGTGATCAAAGTGAAAGTTCTTCATTTAACCCTCTCAGCACCAATCAATACCAATACGACAAGTTGCAGAAATTAGAAGTGGAAAATAGGCAATTTAGAACGGTCATAGATGCATCTGGTGATGACATGAAAAGGTATTTAAAAACTTTGACGGATCAAACAAATGAACAACGTATTAAAGCTGATAAAGCGACAGCAAAATTGGCAAGACTCCAAGAAA
Source organism: Stramenopiles sp. TOSAG23-2 (assembly GCA_900128395.1). Classification (NCBI taxonomy): domain Eukaryota; species Stramenopiles sp. TOSAG23-2. The sequence continues at coordinate 25,156 of LT649388.1, read as the reverse complement.
AACTAGATTCAGAAGAGGACATAGAACATGTCTTTCAACGGTTAGTGGCATTGAAATCAACACTGGGGCAAGAAAAACATGTTGCCAATAGTCTGCGTTTGAAATTAGAAGAAACGCAAGAACAAGCAGATGCGTATCGTCTAGAAGTACAAAAATTAAAGGAACAAATGGGAGTTGCACTTGATTCAGTGTCCGATTCAAGGTTGAGCAGCAAAGTTGGGCGATTACAAGATGAAATACAATTGTTAAGATCAAAATTATCCGAGGAAAGGCGCAAAGGAATACGTTTAGAAAGTAATGCTAAATCAACCCACGGTATAACTCACATGGCAGTCGCAGAATGGGCAATTGAGCGTAGACGTGCCCAGTTTGCCAATAATAATAGAAATTATAATAGCATAACACGAAGAAATGCCTATGGTCAAAAATTATTAAGTAACGGAGGGGATGATGATAATATTACAACTAGTGGTGATAATACAAATGATCCTTCATCTATCAATAAAGTACCATCATTAGCTCGTTTGAAAAACATGTTAAGAGATGCAAAATGGGCTGTAGATTCGGCACATTGGAAAAATGTACGTAAAATTGAATTTTTAGTTGGGAATGATCCATCTGAAATAGTGAAAGAACCAAAATTAGAGGATCCAATATTTTTGCGCAAAGCACTTCGTGATATGCGCTTTTCACGTGCAAATTCGGTGTGGAGAGATAGACTGCATAAAATGCCACGAAATAAATTGTTACAAATTGCAATTACCGCTTCGAATGATTTATCACAAATGGAAGAGGTTGTAGTGCAATTAGAAAAAGATAGAGATAGGTACAAAGTAAAATTTCGACAAGAAGAATTGGAACATGCAAATGTAAGAGATAAATATAGAGAGATGATTTTCAGCGATAAGTTGGGAAACGCAGCAAAAACACGTAATTATAATAATAATAATAATAGTGTGAATGGTGGTGATAATATAGGAAGCAATGGCGAAGGTATAGATACAAATAATGATTTTCAACCATTGTTCAACAGTACAAATGGTAGAGCAGCGTGGATGACATGGGCAGCAGAAAAATTCAAAATGAAGAAAGAATTAAACGTTGCTAAAGAAGAGTGTCTAAAGCAATTAAATGATGAAAGACAAAGATTCGAACTTTTGACAGAGGAAGTTGCTATTGAACTATATAAGTTACTTGCAATATGGGAACATGAGAGACGTGAAAGGACACAAATTTGAAAAAATAACCCCGACATATAAAAGAGTATATAAAGTGTGTAACTTAATTAAATACTTTTTTTTTAATAAAAAATATATATATATGATGTACAAAAAATAAATTGATGTATTATTTATTATGCGTGTGCGTGCATTTTTAAAGTTTCTAAAAAAACAGAGGGCCACATTTTATGGTGCAAAACTCACATTGCATAGCTTTAATAACCAATTCGCGATAACAATCTGGAGTGTGCTCTTCAACAGTCACAGATGGCATTGAACCCCCGGCTGCAATATCAGGCATTGCTCCCGGATTAATAGGGGCTAAAGCAACATCTGGAATTGATTTATCCTGCGAAAGCAGTTTCCTATTTCGAAGGTTATTCAATTGTCCATTATTATTATTATTATTACTGGTTGAAAGTTCAAAATTTTTATGTACATGAATAAATTTATCAGCAAGTGCTTCTGCAATATTATCTACTCCATGTCGATTTATGTTACCAAGATCAACATTGTTTAAAGTATCTTCAACAAAGTGCTCATCAATGAACATAGTGTTGACATAATGTTTTATTAGACTATTCTTCTTAAGATTATTACACGACGAATACTGTATTATACAAAAGAACCAAATACATGATACTAATATATTTAAATTGGTCAAAGTAATAACTTTCATTGTTGCAACTATATCTACTAACTATGTAGTATCAAAATATAAAATAAAAGCGGTATATTCAAGCTCAGTAGACACAGTTGTATCCATATGTTCTCTGCCTTGCAACGTTTTCACACTAAATGTATATCGCTGTTTTGTGTTCTATGTGTTCCTCCTTTTTTTACATTTAGTAGTGCTATAATTAAAAATACTTTATTATTACTACATTTTTTTTTTTTGCATGCTGCTGTTGTTTGTTGTTGTAATTTCGTATGTTTTTATACTTATTGGGTCTTATTGTAGTGTTTCATATAGGAAAAAAATTTACAGCCTTTTAACAACATATTTCACATATTTTATTATTACCGTAAGCAGCATATTATTAAATTTTATTAGTACCTGTATAGTAAAACTACAAAACACAAAACACCACAAAACAACAACAAAAAAACTAAAACTTTGCAACAAACCCACATAGCACTTTACAAGAATAATTAAACATTATTATTATGTATACATATCACCATAAACACTCTTGAAAGCAAATGTTTAGATAAATAATAGTTACCATGCATTTTTCATGCCGGCATGTGTTAATTACCTACATGATATTAATTATACATTCAATAGTTGAGCAGTTTATTTTTGGCAAAAATACAGAATGGTACCATGCATTTTTAGATAAAAGTCTAGTCACGCCACACGTACAATCATGTCCAAAACCAATACAACTAGGATATTTCGATGTAGCGATCGATCTAGACTTACTGCTTCCATTGAAAAATTCAAATGTTATGGCAGATGAAACCATGCAAACTAATTTTACTGTTGATTATTCAACACACAATTTTTGGGTTATACGATATTTGAACCTTTGCGACTTTGCGAATATTCTGCTTCAAGTAGATGAAACAAATGTTCAATATCCTTTGTCTTTATGTCAATTAGTCAACGTCGATAAATTTAATGAATATAGTGCAAAGGAAGAAAATAAATCCACTGATCCTAACACAGATCTTAGCACTAAAGCCATTACATGGTCATACAATTCAAAAGGAATAATGGTCGACCCAGGATTCCATATTTTACGAGTTACACCTGTACTACTGGGTGATCATCGTTTAATTAATGCCAGCAAGTTGTACAATAAAATAGTTACTAAAGATACTTTCTTAGGTGCACAACGCCAAACATCATTTTGGTATATGTTTACAGGATATTCAAATCAAAATAAATTGGTTGAATTTTTTTACAGATCAAGACCTTATGAATTATATAAGTATGCAAGATATTTGAAACTTCTTGGGTACAAAAAAGAAAGTATACATACAACAAAAATTGCACACAAATTAATGTTAAACAATAGAATGATATATCAAAATGACAAATCAAACTTTCCATTTTCTCAGAAAACATGGTCCTTTCAAAATGAAGAAAACAAAGATCCATTATTTCATTTACATCATCCACCGTCTACTACAAATAAAAATGCATGTAATAATCCCAGACAAAAATATATATCTTTCCATCCTTTAGTTGGCACTTTAGATAATCAAATGAATAAAATTATTCAAATAATAAGCATTGCACATATTTTAAACCGTTCATTAATTTTGCCATTGTTAAGCATTAATGATAATGGGACTACCACAATCCCGTTTGGACGAATTTTTGATATCAATCACTTGGGAAAAAAATTAGCTGGTCTTCTATGTTTTGTTAAAAATCGTACTGCGGTAACAGCAGATTCCAAAATATTTCGAGTAGTACATACAGAAAATGCACCGTTGGATTGGTACCGCCGTGAGTTTAATAAACTTTCTCTGCGTTCTATTACTCATTTGCACTTTTCTTGCCCATATTCATATAAAGATGCGGATATCGTCCAATTTTATGGGGCACGTGCTATTACACTTGAGCATAGAATACGCGTAGCGTTAATATTTGAACAGATTTTAACAAAAGTAGCATACAATGTAATTGATCAGCTGATGAATCTAGGGAGGAACACGTATGGACAAAATTATTTTATGGCAATTCATGCAAGTTTGAATGCTCGGTGGAAGAAATTTAGTATTTCAGAGGAACGCCTATTTGCTTATAAAGCAGATCTATGGGTACCACCAAAACAAATCCAACAAAGAATTGATGGATTAGATAAATTGCGAAATACAAAGGTTATATACCTTGCAGCATATGTTCCTATAAATAGTGATGATACTGATGATAGTTCCATCTCGCATTTGCAACAATATTTAAAATTGAATCACATTCCTGTTACGTTTTCAAATTTTTCTGATCCTTACAACATCTCGAAAATGCCACAATTGCTGCAAAGTGCTGTTGACTACATTATATGCGCGAATTCAAGCGACTTTATTGGCAATGTATATTCAGATTTTTCACAAATGGTGACACGTCATCGGGGAGAACAAAGTGTGAAACCAAGCTATATTTATAATGCATATGACGCAAGAATATCAAATATTGTAAAGTTAAGAACTGATAATGGATTGCTGCACGAGCCATTTGGAATTTCGACCAAACTGACTAGAGATAATTCCGTCAAGATGAATTCAAAGAATGATGGTAATGGAGCTGCTGAATTGCCAAGACTTCACTTGGTAAATGCATATGATGAATCACTCAAAAGTCTCTACAAATTATCCTCTTGGCCGTTTGAAATTGACAGAATCCATGCACAAAAAAATGGCACTGCATGGTCGTTCCAAGTGTATGAGAAGTTTCCAATCTTAAATACAATTAAAACGTTTTGTGATCATATTGTAGGTGTTGTCAATGATGAAAATGGGACAACAAATGGTGTAATAGTGAAAAAACATAGACGACAATGTTTACATTATGCACAAAAAACAACGATAAATATTTTGCGCCATTTTAACTCACCAGCACAAACACAAAAGCGATTGCTACTGCGATTCAGTCAAAAACAAAATGACAATTTAAAAACATTGGAAGAAATTGGATATGAAATTTATAATTCTTATAGCGTTAACATGTTATTGTTTGATAAATTTTTCTCTGATTTGCGTTTTACAAGTAATTTGAAGATTTTGCAACTCGGTGTTTCTAATACAGATAGTATAAACTTATTGTATCGCTATTTTCCATTTGCAAAAATCTATGCGATGGAAGATGAAACGTTATGGCCAGAATGTGGTCCATATAAAAATGTTATAAATCGTGATTTTGGTTGTCAATATAATGACCGTGTCACTATATTTCAAGGTTCATATTCGGATGAAAATTTTATGTCGGGTATACTATATCACGCCGTCAAAAGTGTTGATATCATAATTCATAACAGTGAATATAGCTTGAATCTGGATAAGGATACACATGTATTGTTTAATAGATTATTTAAATATTTGTTAAAGGAAAATGGAATTTATTTTATAAATGGATATAACAATTATGTGAAAGAAGAAATTATTTTACATAATATGAAAAAAGAAAACACACAAATTGAAAGTTTACTTTATGAAGGAAAAATAATGGCTATTAAGAAAAAAAAGAAGAAAGTAGTGGCAGTAGAAGAATTGACCACTGGGCAAAGCAGCAATTATTTTGACACGGCAGCATGTGTTGCTATAAATGCAGCAAAATTCAAATATCCATGGTACCAGCCTTTTCTTCGAAGAATATCTAAATTTTCATCGATTATTTCATCCTCCTCTTCTTCTTCGGCTACTAAGATAGAGAAACATTTAGTTATAAGTAGATATAAGGAAGATCTATCGTGGATTGTAAAATGGAAATCGCACTTACAAATTGATAAGATTTTTATATACAATAAGAACGAGGATGAAGGGGAATTGAAGGTGTTTTTAAATTTATATGGCAACAACCCTGATTTATTTATAATGCAATTGCCTAACGTTGGCAGAGAAAGTCATTCTTGGTTGCATCACATGACTAGAAAAGACGTTACTTTTGGACATGTAAATATTTTTGTTCAAGGAACACCAGAAGTATCCTTGTCAACGTTAGAAAATGATTTAAAAAGGCATAAAAGGGTACAATACATTTCGCTTTATGATGACACGCAAGATCAAGAAAAGTGCACATGCTATCCATTTTGTTTTCAATATGATATACAAGAATCGCATGTCAAAGTAATGCACGAATTTTGCAAGATATACGATTCTATCAATATATATGGTCCCTCTTGTGTGGAGTATACTAGCTCGCTCCGTGGTGAATTTGTGTTGAGTGATGAGAGAATACGTGAATTTTTGTCTTCGCCATCGTATCGCAACTTGAAAATAAAAACACGTGTATTAGATGCCTTGTCAAATTCGTCTGATCCAATAGAAGGGCACTATCTAGAGAGATTATGGAATTTGCTTTTTAACCATGCAGATTGGGATCGATCGTATTTTTGTAATATGTTTTATTCGTGAGCAATGATATATAGAAAACACGATTCTCATTATACATTATTGTATCATAATATCTTTTCGTAAAATAAAATACGCATACGACACGTATCATACCATACGACGTACGTTCGTTATATTTTTTTATATCTCATACTTCGTATTTTTTAAAAGTTATATTCATTATCATAAATATGAGATGCATTAAACTATTTTTTCAATATTTAAAAAACTCTTCAATATATATATATTACGAGCGTATTATTTTTTTTTACGCACGCACCACACTATATTTTTAAATATCACGAGACAACTTCAAAAACATCTGTACCTTTAACATGTCGCGTTCCTCTATCCCTTTTTGCACGCTTAGCAGATTGTTTTGCTATACGACTACCAAACTGAATGGCGCGTTTAGGCAAGACGCTACAGGTTTTTAAACCTAATCTATTTGCTACATGACGCAAAATCAATTTATCGCCGTATCCTTTTTCCAATCGCGGGTCGGTAATTTCCCACAATGGAATTTCACTTAATGCACGAACAACGTTTTCATCTAAAAATGGATATCGTGGCTCTTTCCCATGATCTGATATGCAACGATCATCACGCCCATGATTCCGCAACCATAATCTGTTTGTGTCCAATACAAGTTCTTCCTGTAAGCGTGTCCATCCGCCATGTTTAAGAAACGAAGATCGATGTCTACCATATCCACCTAATTGTTCATCGGCACCAACACCAGTAAATATAATACGAGTATTGCTTTGGCATGGCGTTTGGTGTTGTTCACTACTTAAAGTCTCCTTGTCTTTATTTGCATCGTTCTTATCTTCATCATTTGGATCAAATAAATATCCTTTCCCACGCGCAGCAAACCAGAGTGCAGCCCCTATATTAAAATCCATCTGTGATTTCATTGGTGCAATTAAATCTAATAAATGCTTTTGATGCAATAAAACTTCATCAAGTGTTACATTAATTAAAATTAAATTCCATTTTCGATTTGGAAATTGTTTACATAAATCAACATAACTTGCTAATGCTGTTACACGATCAGGTGATTTGTGTCTAGGATAATCGAAGCAAACATTAAGTAAATCTATTGGTTGATCTTTCTCGTATTGTTTATCTAACAAAGCTGCGACAACAGTGGAATCTAATCCACCGGAAAATAATACTGCAATTTTAGAATTCGTTTGATAAATATTGGAATCTACGACATTGTTGTTTTTTTTTATGTTACTATTATTATTGCCATCACTATCACTTTTTGTTAATGATGATGCTGTTGATGAAGATATATTCATTAGTGCAATATTATCCGGTAAGCGACGTGTAATTGCTTTTTGAAGTTCGTTGCACAATATTACATCATATTCTTTCTCCCGTATATAATCATCAGGTGGTGATATATCTTTTCGAGATGCCATGTTGAAATATACTCGTTGTGTTGATTCCCAATTAAATTCTTTGATTTGAATTGTCGGAGATAAACAAGATGCACAAAATATCCCTGTTGTTGGGACATCTTGCCATTCTACAACATTGTTACTATTTACAATGTCGTCCTTCCCAATAGCATTATCCATTTGAAAAGAAGTAGATGAAATTATCAAGCGATTTTTCATAGTATTCATATTATAAACTAAACTTCTACGACCTTGACTATCACGACCCCACCATATCATCGAAGTTGCGTGGTCATAATATATAAAAGAATATGGTCCTTCGATTTTTGCAAAAAACGATAGAATTGATGTACCAAGGCTTTCAATTAGTTTTTCCTTTGCCAAGTTGGCATGGACGTTATTATTATAGATTTTTTCTTGTAAATATTCCTTTAATGATGCATATACTAATATGGTATCATTTTGACCTTCATTAACATGAGGAAAATCTCCAAAAACTTCTCCATTCCAGCAAAATGTATTTTGGTTATCATTATCTACAAAAGGTTGATCTACCCGTTTTTCGCCCCTAAGATGCAGCACAGACCCGACAATTAGACATTGAAAAATGGATGCATCGCTTGATTTTTCGATCACATTGATACTATCAGGTCCTCTTCTATATATTTTATTAGACATATTTTGTATAATTGTTTGCTGTTCGTAATTATTATTATTATTATTAATATTATCATTGTTATTATTTTTTACATTGTCCTCAACATTATTATTGTTTCCATCATTGTATTTTTTACAAATCAATAACGCGCCAATGCCACACATAGTTCTTAATTTAATAGTGGTCTACCGTCCGTATTCTGTAGCTACATATATAATCTTGTCACGGATTTCACAAACTGTTTTATTTAGTTTTTAATTTTAATTGTACCTGTAAAATACATTTAGATCGTGTGTGTATATATTTTAATAAATCCCAATATAGTAAAGAAGAAGTGTAAAGTGCTAAAGGTAAACTTAAACTGTGGTTTAAAACCTGGTTAGCACGTTAGTAGGCGCATACTACAAAAACATGTACTAAAATATTATTTTTTTTTATTACTACAATTTTGAACACAAAAAGTACTATTTATATATTATATAATACTCGTACAGCATATTTTATACACACATATAATCACTACCCACATGATAAATCATTTTATATAGTACCAGTGCCTTTATTATCACCTGTGTTTATCGTCGTTGTCGTTACTGGGGGAATTGGGACTAATAGTTCATCTCCAGGTCCTTTCCCTTCTGGCACAACTACAGTTACATTTGTTCCATTTGATAAAGGATATTGTAATTGCATTCCAGGTGCTGCACCATCAGGTAAAACTACTTTAAAAGTAGCCGGGGCTTGTGTAGTTAATGCGGCAGTTTCTTTTTGAAATTGTGATTTCATTTTCTTCAATTCAATTAATTCTTTTTCTGCACTAGAACCACCTACAACAACATGGGTTACAGCTTGGCGTCTATAAAGTGCTTTTAAACGCTCACCAGTGATAGGGAAAAAATACATCAACAAAACTTGAATTAATCGCAATATTGGATGAAATACTAAAAATAATATGAAAAACGATTGACCACACTCCGGCTTTTGATTGTTGTATTGATAATTAGTATTACAAGGAGCATTATCACCAATGAGGAAAGAGTTAATCCATGCAACTGCAATAAATGTCGCTACCCCATTTACCATTTGTTGAATTGCTTTGTAAAAACCTTCCCTGCGTTTTCCACCACGTGTTATTTGATACTGACAATCTTCATCAACTATCCATGCGCCTGCAGCTGTTAACCAAAATGAATATACTGAAATTAAAGTTTGATCCACCACTCCCCAAACTAGTAAGGCCATAACTTCTGGCCACCCAGATGTATGTTCATTTGATCGAGGTTGCCACATAGCACCAATAATAATAAATTGCAAAAAACTTAAAATTGTCAAACAAACCATTGATATCAAACGAGGATCTCGTGAATGTTCCCTGCCTTTTTTTGATTTTGTACCAAACACCCAAGACCATACTCCTGCAAAGAACAATCTTATTAAAATACCGATGCCTCCAATAATACCAGCTGAGGCAATCCATTCTGGAGTCAGTTTAAATATATATATAAACACAAAAGGTTGTCCGATTACTCTTAATTGATAACGAATTTCACCAACCAAACCTAACAGTGTCATAATTCGCATAGCACCAGCCGATTTATTTTCTTTATCACCAGTTACATCACCTAAAAATGCATTTTTGCATTCTGCAAAGAAATTATCAACTTTCTTTGAATTTTTTTGCTGTTGCCTTGCCTCACGCAATGGCCATAATGGTGCAATTGAAAACAAAACAACAAGAATACCACAAACAATAGCAGCAACACTTCGAAACGATTGATTACCATCTGGCTTTGTGGTAAATTCACTTTCTCCTATTGCAAGTGTGTTTACAACTACATAAAAGGCTACAGCTAATAACACCCATACCATAACCATACCAAATACTTGCATTCGCTCTTGATTCCATGGATAAAGTTCCATTACTGCTGATGTTGCAGTTAAATTTGCAGTCGAGACAAACACATACATTAAAATTGATATAATTGTTGTATGTGTCAAAATACTATTGTTGTCCATATAAGAACAAACACGTGCTCCCCCATCACCAGGTTTCGTAGATCCTGTTGGCCCAGGCCAACAAACGCTGGAAGAGGAAATCATACTTTCGCAAATATCATTACCATATGCAGGTATTTCTGTTGTCTGGTCAATAGATAAGCGTACCGCTGTGAATGAAACTATTTCTGTACCATCAGGGAGAATTTCAGTCGTCCAGGGGGCAGAAACTTTCCCTATACCTGTAGTATTCAAGTATAATTTTTGTGAACAATCAAATCCATTGACTATATCCATTGTTGGTTCAAATTTTTGCCATTCTCCACTTTCTCCATATTTATAATGAGTAATATTATTATAACCCAATGCTTCATTAAGCAACCGAGTGCCATCTTTTACAGTAGCTAGTATTGCCCAAGATGGCGGAGAATAGATGAAAAATGATATTACAGCACAAAATGCCATGCAAAATGCAAATACTGATGCTCTTTTTCCATATCCCATTTTCTTTAGAATCATTTTACCATCAGCATCCCGTTTCACTTTACCATTTTCATCCAAATCATACGTATCGTACGTAGGCATTCCAATCTTACCAAAGCAAGATCCACATATGTCTGCATCTACCACCCATGCTATAACAGGCGAAAAAAAAATTGGAACAATGCTCATAATTAATACAAGTGTATACAGCCCTGTTGCATCACAACGAAAGAATGCAACAAACATTTGTGGCAACTGTATCACCAGAACCAACGGGGTAATAGTAGCCATTAAAAATGAAGCATACGCATTCTTTTTACAGCATGAATGCCCACTCGAACCATCCATCCCAATTGTGTCCAAGCCTAAACTGTTTGTTGGAACTACATCGTTATCTATATTACTAGTGGAATTATTGTTCACATCAGTTACAGTTGCCATGATGATATATAAATATTATACTAATTGATTTTTAATAATATATATAATGTAATAGACAATACTATAATTACAAGAGGAAAAAAAACAAAGAAAGATAAATTGAAAATATACACAGAGATATATATCTATATGCCTACGTCTCCAATATATTGTCAATTTCCAATTACCTCTCTATCTATTCCACAGGTATTCCATCATTTAAATCTCTGTACAACGTGTGGGTTTTGTTTTTTTGAACCTCTTTTCTTCAAGTTGTATTTACCTCCTTTCCTCGTTGCTGATTTTAATAGGCATATAGCATTGTAATTGGGAAAATTATTTTTAAGAGATCATCTAAATACGTTCATAAATGTAGTAAAACAGTACGAAAATAATAAGTATAAAATACTATATGCAAGTATATTGATATAGTGCATAGGGGGTATAGATATAGATAGGGGAATCATGAAAACAAAACAAATCATGTGATAATTTCCTTAATTTAATATGTATATATTTACGTTTTGTTTTGACGATTAGCATATATTACACTTCTTGATAATGTCTGTAATACTTTTTTTATTTTCTCTTATACGAACTCGAATTTTTTTTTTTACATTTTGATTTATTAAGAACTATGTTCATCTTGTTGCAATATATTTACACATCCTATATATGTATATATTATATCGTATACATACATACAAATAAAATACGAAATTCGTATCTCTAACTACGTAAACCTCTAATTCCTGTTTTAAATGTTGAAACAAAGGTTGTATGTCGACGGTCTTTTGGTACGTCTTTTAAATGTTCTTCATCGCCACCTTCTGGTGCTCTAAAATCTTTTTTTTCATGTGTTATTGTTTGGATTTGCATTTCACGTGATGCCCTCTTGTCTTGTGTTTCAAAATGATCTGCGATAGCTGCCATCTTATCTGCAATTTTTTTCCTTCTCATCAATTTGTCACGGCTTGTTCTTGCAAATTTAGAATGCGCGTAATTTGCGGCTTCTGCTGTTGTCCTATAACGTGTTTGTGCTGTATAATCACCTTCATGTCCAAATAATAAATGGTTTGGTAATCCACGTAATGCAATCAATTGATCTTCCGAATCTTGTGCACGGAATTTTTCTTTATTTGCCATTGCTTTTACTACAGTTTCATCATAATGTTGTTGCGTTTCACTCATAGCACCTTTATATCCCGCTGGTCCTTCTGCTAAATGTCTTTTTGCTAATACACCACCAACTGTATCTTCCACCCAATTACCACATCTTACACCAGTACTAAATTGATTTTTATGTCCACATATACCAAATCCACCACCACTCATATTTGTTTTTATTCTGTTACTTTATTGTATTATATGTTATGTATATATTAAATCAATACACAATGACTTTTTTATCTTCTAATGTATTTCTTTTATTCGTAGTATTACAAACTATATGTTTTTCCATGACGGTATACAATATGTATATTTAATTCTACAATAATAGTAACGTACACCAAAATAGACTTTTTTTAGCGAAAAGGAAAGAAGAAGAAAAAGCGTTTTTCCATTTCATCGTAGGTAGTGTGTATACCATTATAGGCAGTGTATACCATTGTAGTTTTTTCCTAACATTCTGTACTCAGGAAACCCTGCCATGCTAATGCTATTCGTATGGAACATATGGCACTGTTTTATTGGGAAGGTGAGAGAGATATACGTTAGAAACTAAATGAGGTAGTTCGTGTTAGGGTTAGAGGCGTCAAGCAAATTAACACAGCACACTATGGGGACGACACCCACTTGCTTTAACTTGTGATTGCACTTTTTGATGCCTCATTGCCTCAATATATCTATTGTGGGTGTATATTGTTGATGGAATTATCCAGATGTAACATTCCAGACGTATGTATAGTGGTAGTATTATATAGATCAGGAATTAAGTTCTTCATAGTATTTATTTACTAATTCATTTGGTAAAGAATATATATACATACATATATATAATTATATTCTGAAATAGTTATATAATAATAATTATAATCATTGTTTTCAATAATATATTAATATAATATAAATGTCAGTCAATAGATTATCAGCTATTGAGGCACAACGTGCAATAGCTGTATTGGAAGAATGTTTGGAAAAGTTAGCATTTTTAGGTAGTATAACACCAGATGTATTGGCACACAGGGATGAATTGAGTCAATTCGTTGGGGATGAAATTTCAAGAATCATTGAAGAGCAAAAACGTTTAGAACAAAAATATGAAGAATTAATTGCACAACGTGGTGTATTAAAAGGTTTATCGAATAAATCAAAATATAAACAAAACCAAGTCGAAATACAAGATGTTAGTCGTGCTTTAAGAGAATCGACAAAGAATTTATGCCGCAATTTGAAAGACAACCCAAATATTAGTGGAAATTTAGTAAAAATACAACAAGAGCGTGAATCTTTACAAGATTTATTGACTAGGACTATACAAAATTTGGAAGATGGTACGTTTCAAACGTTAGTTAGTCAAGTAGAATCAGACCGTAACGAACAAGCTAAATTAGAAGATTTAGTTCGACGGGAAAAAGAAACAACAGCAGCAGTGAAACGATTGAAAGAAGAATTGATTCGCGAGCAGGAAGAACATAAAACGGAATTAGCTGCAAGAAAGAACAAAATAGCAGAATTAAAAGAGGAATTGCAAGATATTAAATCAAGAACGCAAGGAGAAACAAATTATATGAGAAAAAAAGCACAAGCAAAGACGGCTAGTATTTTACGTATGTTTGGGCAAAAAGAAAAGCAATTAAGGCAAGAAATCGAAGCATTGGAAAAACAAAAAGAAACGGAAAATATCGTTCACCAAGAGACTATGGGATTTTTAGAAGAATGCCATAAAACATTGGAAGAAAAAGCTGAGGCATGGGAAAATAAACATATGGCTGATACGGAAGGTAAAGATAAAGAATATAAATTGTTAACAGCAGATAGGGAAAGAGATTTAAATACATTAAATGGTTTACAAGAAAGGGATGAACAACGAAATGCGGCTGAAATGGCACGTTTAGCAGAGGAAAGACGTTTGGCTGAATTAGAAAGATTGAGAAAAGAAGAGGAAGCACGACGACATGCTGCAGCTATTAAGATTCAACGTCGTGGACGTGTATATTTGAAACAAAAAGCTGAAAAAGGTGGTGGAAAGAAAGGAAAGAAAAAAGGTAAAAAGAAAGGCAAGAAAAAAAAGTAAAAAAAAAACCCCAGGAACTTTGTGTGGAAATAATTTTTTAAAAAATATTTCAATACAAAAAGGAAAAGAGGACATAATATCTCGGTGGTGCAAAGCGTAGCATGTGTGTGTGTGTATTATATATATATGTATCTCTTTTAAAAAAAGTGTACACGAGGAGACGTAAAAAGAAAAGAAATGTAAAAAAATATTCGTACGAGATATTATTATAAAAATATATTAAAATGATGTATCATGTACATAGTCATTATTATTTACGCTTCGTAAAAATATGTTAGCAGCGCAACATATCATGTATATGTACGTGTACAATAAAAACACATGTGATGCACACATAAAACACACACTGCATTCAAAATTTTCCTCGCTCTCTCTCTTCCTCTCATCATATACAGTATCCCCTGTCGTTCCTCTTCTAATTTCAATACTTTTTTAAATTTCTTTCTGCTTTTGCAGCTTTTACTGTAATTACATCCTGGCTAGACCGAAAGATGCGATTGGCTTTTTTAGTAACTAATGATTTGTGTTTAATATATTTTTTCCCATTACGTTTTGATTGCATCAAGATATCATTAACTAATTGTTTTTTATAGTTTTCCCATACTTTTCGTTTTGTAATTTGATTTGTAGCTTCTATATCTTTTGGATATAATGGCATATATTTTGCCAAGTAATTCATGGATTTAATTGATAATCGTTTATATATAGCCATTTGTGGTAATACTAAACATTCACACATTGTTTTCGCTATGGCTGTAACATCATTCTTTAAATTTCTTATTTCTTTAAATTTATAATTTTCACCATTTAATATATTTTGCGGTATTTTATTACGACATGTTATAATATCATGTGGATGGCATATTTTTATAAAATGTAATTTTTTCTTTGTTTTCTTTGATTGATTTTCTTTGTTTGGTACATTTTTATATACTTCAACATCGCCACGTTTTACAACCATGAAAAATCGTCCACGATCAATTGTATCGCCTTCTTTATATAATATTTGGCCTGGTCTATATGTAATGGTTGATACAGAAAAAGATAAATCTTCAATTTCGTAATCATTTATTTTTTTAAATGCACGTACTTGGCGTAAAAATTGTGTAACTTTCTTAGCCTTTACGACTCTATCTGAATGTAATAATTCTTGTAATATTTTCGCCTCTAATACTAATATTTCACAATTTTCTAATGCTTTTACAAATGCCTCTTCTTTGCTTGGGTTTCTAGAAGTACCGAAGCTATCGCCTTGCTTCTTATATCCATAGCTTATGCTAAATTTAATATTTTCCGGATTACGAACATATACTTCTACAGACCCAACTAATAATATATATATATATTTATTTGAAGTGAGTGGTCCATCTAATATTATATTGCTTCCTTCTTTTAATGTATTTACAACAGCTGTTCTGCTTAACTCACGAATTAATTGTAAAGTCATATTTAAGTCTTTAAAAAATTTCAATGGTCTTACCATTCTTGCTATTTTATATATATGGCTTTCCGTCCTTTGTTCTATTGGTAAATTTATTGTATTTAAAAAACTTTCATAATCTGCTATACCAGAATCATGTACAAGTTTGTTGCTTTCCTCCGTTGATTTTTTTAATTTACCAATAATCATAGCAGCTGTAGCTATCCGATATACAAACTGCCAGTTATTTTTCAATGCATTTTTTCTATCTTGTCTCACTTGATTATGCCTCTTTCTCAAGACTGTGCCTAACCCTCCTATTTTTCTAGCTTTTTCTTTCAAACGATTGACTTTGCCTTTTTTGTTTGAAGTTTGTTTCGATGGTACAAATGTTTGCAATCCAGCTCGAACTTGAGATGATTTCATATTTCTGTATTGAATATGAGTGATGCCCTTTGAAAGTATAGTATGATAATAATGTAAGGAACATACAGAACCAAAAAAAAAAAAAAAAAAAGAAAATTGTTTCTATATATTATAGTTATATCGTATACTGTATATATATACATGAAATAAAAGTATTATATCATAATAACGTTTTTTGACTTTTGGTGCTTTGTTGTTACTCCAGAGGCACTTGCTAAAAAATGCTGGTTTAAGGAATTGCATTATTTAAACTCACAGTTTGTATATCGGATAGCTACAGCTGCTATGATTATTGGTAAATTAAAAAAATCAACGGAGGAAAGCAACAAACTTGTACATGATTCTGGTATAGCAGATTATGAAAGTTTTTTAAAAATTAAAATGGATGATGATTTTTCGTCGTCCCCGTCCCGTCGTCGTCGTTTTTTTTTTAGTTTTCTTCTTGGCACCTTGTTGAATTTTTTTACAAAATACAAAATTAAATGCAAATTGTACAAAATGAATGAACAACAAGCTAAAGCAAACAAACAAAAAACAACACAAACAACAGACAACAAAACATATTGCAAGAAAAAAAAATGCTGCTGAGGAACTGCATACGCCGTTTACCATTAATGAACCAAAAGGGTAAAGAAAATGTTTTCAGCGTGTTGCAATATAATATATTAGCTGGAAATTTAGGAAAAGCAAATCGTTTTCCATATGTGAAAAAAGACTTGTTAGACTGGCAATTTAGGAAAAAATTAATAGTGCAAAATGTTATTGAAACAGATGCTACAATTGTTTGTATGGAAGAATTAAATGATTACGAGGATTATTTTAAAGGTGCCATGTTTGAATATGGTTACAATAGCGTATATTTCAAAAGGCCGTCTCTAAATGAAAGTAGTTGGAGTGGTGTAAATAAATATGATGGTTGTGGCATATTTTTCAAATCAACAAAATTTGAAATGTTAGAACAAGAAACTTTAATTTATAATGATACACATGATAGAATTGCTTTATTTGTATTGTTGCAATCAAAAGAAAGTGGTGAAAAAATAATTGTCGTGTCAACTCATTTATATTGGAACATTAAAAAAATTGATGTACAATTAGCAGAATTAAAAGAATTGACGGAGAAATTAAAGTTTGTTACGGATAAATGGTTTAGTGGTTCAAAAAATACTCCACCTATTATTATTGCTGGAGATTTTAATAATATACCAGGTTCCCCGGTATATGAATATATGGAAAAAGAACTATCATTTAAGAGTGCTTATAGAAATTATGCAAATATTAACGATAACAACAACGGTGATAACAACAACGGCGATAACAACAACGATGTTGCAAATGGTGGTAAAAATGAACCACCACATACAACTGTTAACTATAAACGTTGTCAAACTATTGATTATATATGGCATTCAAATAATTTATTACCAATTGAATTATTAGAAATACCAAGCGAAGATTTGTTAAGAGCTGAAGATGGTCCAGATGGATGGCTGGATGCAGTAAATGAAAGTTTAGGTGATGGATTATTAAATAAATCTTCCAATAATAATGGTATACCAAATAGTAAATTCGGTTCTGATCATATTCCCATCATGGCACGTTTCGTGTTTTTACCATCATCATTGTGAAATATACATGATATGACAATTAATATTTTTTAAATATTTAGACTAATATAGAAGTACGAACGTATAAAATAAAATAAATCATTTTATATTTATAAAAATATATTAAAAAAGAATAAATTTAATTAGCGTGCATAACTTAATTATTTTTTAATTTTTACTCATATGATAATTTATACTCTCCAGAAAGAATACAATAACTGAGAGGCAATAATATATATCTATCTCTTACTAAACTGAAAGATGGACAATGGACAATAACATAGAGGGGTAATATCTCACTGTCGTTTACTAAAAAGAAAACTGAAAAAATTAGAAATCCCGTTTGAACTTCCATGTTTGTTGTCCTCTTTGTTTGTATCATCTACAATACCAATCAGTTGCTTATTACTAGATGTTTTGTTTGGACTTCTGTTTACTTGTTTTTTTTCAATATCTTTCACCCAATCAATTGTATTTGCATCGGTGTTGGATCTTGTGTAACCCATATCTCTGATTTTGTTTAGTATCTGTTCCCTTGAACGTGTTACTATCACTTCATCTATTTTATTTATACCCATGCGGGCGTTAATTAACTGCATAATGGCTTCATTTTCTGATTTTGACCAAACTCCTGTTTTAAATTCTACTTCTATCGATTCTAATTCGGACTCTTCTGATGATGATTGCGATTCAGATTCATCCTCAGATGAAGATGAAGTTGATGAAGACCTCACTTTAGATTCAAAATAAAACCGATGGTTACAAATCTGGTCGTATGTTCTAGTAGTAATCAACTCACACATTTCCCTTGTTGTTTTATTCTCTTTGAACGCTTTCATAAACTTTTTATGTTCTGCTTTTGACCATCGACCTTTCTTATTGTACCGTTTTTTCTTCTGTAATTTCATTTTTTTTGTAGACTCGGATTCAGATTCATCTTCAGATGATGAAGACTCAGACTCAGATTCAGATTCGTATGAAGTGTGACATTCTTTTTTTTGGTAAATCTGTCGGTATGTTCTAGTAGGAATCAACTCACACATTTCTTTTACAGATCTATCCTCTTGCAACGCTTTCATAAATTTTTTACGTTCTGCTTTTGACCATCGACCTTTTTTATTGTATTGTTTCTTTTGCTTTTTGTTGCTAACAACGTTGGCAGTTGCTTTGTTAGATCTTTCAACAGGAAATCTTCCATTTTTTCTTGTATGAGATATTTTTAAATTTTTAATATAAAGGAATCGATGAGTGTCAATTTGCTGCCATGATTTTTTTTTAAATAATTTACACATTTCTTCAACAGTTTTCTTTTGCTTAAATGCTTCAATGAATATATTATGTTCTGATTGTGTCCAATTACGTCTAGAGCTACTTGTTGGTAATTTGTTATCTTCTTCCTCGTCATTTCTCCTTAAAGCATTGTATGCGCTTAGATTTGCTAAAGATGCTGCAGTTTTTTTTTTTCTATGGGAAAATTTTAAACTTCTGTTACTTTCCTTCTTTTGTTGTAAATACAATGGTTTACCATTTACTATAATAGGGTTTTTCTCTGTACTATTTGAATTTACCTCCTCTTCTTCCTCGTCTTCATCCTCCTCTGGCAAATTATATCTCGTCTTTTTATACCTCTTAGCAGGAATCATAATGCCACTTGGAAGTGGTCGAACTTGGACTTTCATTGTAGTAGGATCAATATCTTCAAATTTAATGGTTGTCATTACATCCGATCGGTGTGTTCGTTGAAATACTTGCTTAATCTTCCTTTTTGTTGTAAATAAATATAAATCACCAGTTTGTATATTATTCTGCTTTTCACTTTTTTCATCATCTCCACCTTTCCAAATATGTACGGTTTTTGTCACAATCTCATCATCCCCTAAAAGTGTGTTGCTGCTGGTTAATTTTTTCACACGTTGTCGTTGCCGTAAAGAAAAATCATTGCGTTTCATTTGTGTTGCAATTTTTTTCACAGTATCTGGTACTATTGGATCGATAATATTGCTCCTTTTTCGCTTTTTCAAAGTTGTAGATGATGATGAAGATGATGGTATAACTTTTGGTTTTGGTGTTATTATATAATCATTTAAAATTTTTTCAAGGAATATATTATGGATAGGACGTCGTCTTGAACATGATACTCGGCAAATTGCTAAGTTGATATATATATATATATATAAAGTTAGTAAAATAAATTATATTTATTGTAATTGTATGTTTGTAGAACTTACGACAAGGAAAATATCCAGATGACTTGCCACAAACTGAATCTAAACAAGATTCACAATATGTATGTCCATTTATACATTGTATCATGCGCCCAGACATTTTATCAAAACATATTGGACAATCAAATATTGTTGTGCCTGTTTCTATATCTGCTATGATGTTTGTAGTAGTAGTAGTAGTAGTAGTAGTTATTGCTCTTGCTCCGTCTGCCATCATTGTCAAGTATTGGTATGTTTTGTTAATCTATAAATCTTTTTACGTAAAACTTCCTGTTGTTCTCTTATTATATTCTATATATGTGCTATATTTTTTTTGACTTATTGTATCTGTTTGCAATGTACGAATAGGTTAATGTTGAAAGCAATGGTGGGATGTTTTTATTTTTCTCGACGTATAAAAAACCTTTTTCATTCTAATTTACTATTGGCTTGTAAATACATATCTTTTTTGTAAAGAAGTTGTATTATGGTTGCGTAAGTATCATCCTTTTTTTTTGTTGGGAGGCTCGTAATAACAGTTGAATAGCACTGTGGTTTAAGCTTTTGCGTAAATCATTTAATAATCCTTAAAACCTAAACAACTACCTATACTGGCCTACTAGCGGGCTAGCCCAGCTAGGTAGCAGCCAGGCTAGCTAGCTAAAATAGCCCTTAAAAAAAGAGCACCGAGATGCACCGATCATCTTATTTTATGAGATAAATCGATCCGTTTTAGTTTATAAGTTTCCAGTGAGTAAGATGAAATTGCTTTTTGCATGTTAAAATGTACACATGTACACATGATTGCGTAAAAGATATTTCCATATATATAATTAGAATATAATAGTATAATATATTGGAAAAATATAAAACATAGAATCAAATCATATAAATAAATAGATACATATCAATACATATATATATATATATATATATACATACATAACAACAATACAAGAAAACGATAACAATAAGAATAATCGTAGAGGTTCCGTATCGACTGGTGCGAGTGGTGGTGAAAACACGACAAGTGAAATGGTATATACAGAATTTCTTGAAGGAATTGCTGCATTATCAGCTTTACATAATCCTGATCCATTTATCCCATTAGCATACAGAATTGTTGAATATATTCAAACCGTATTTAAACCAGCATGCATGAAACATGTTGATATGAACTTAGCAAAGAGTAAAAGGAAGAATATTGCAAATATACAAACTTAACAATATCAATATGACATTAAAATATTTTACGATTCGTCGTATATATCATAAAATAGAGAGAGGAAAGAAGTGTAATATATTAGCAGATAATTGTACTGCACATATACGAGCAATGGTTGGTAATTATTTTGATGATTGAGAGAGGGTGTAATCATTTTATTTCAAATTAAAATAATATTAAAAAACGCAATTTAAAAAAGTTTTAACAACTGCTTTGACTTCTTTGCAACAATCTCCTCCTCCTCCCCCTCATCGGATCTTTACAATTCCTCTTCTCAGCTCTAATAAATGGATTTTTATTTTCTTTTGATTTTTTGCAATACGTTGTGCCATTAATTATACTTTTGCCGCCTGTAAACCCGAACGGTTTATCGTGACCCGGACAATGTGTATTGTCTAATAGGCGTAATTGTGGTTCTGAGCGACTAGCTTTATACAATGTTTGTCTTCCAATATAACCCAGATTATCCACAAGGCATTGCTTGTTACTAAATTTATGTAGCTTGAATTTGTCTTTTTCGAAGAAGTTTATGCCTTCAGAATAATCAACACATGGATCTTCTAAGTTCATTTGAAGAACAAAACATTTAGTTTCATCTTTTTTGTTTGCACTGATTACAAAATGGCCTTCAAAACAACCATCTAAAATGCCACCTTCAGTTTTTACCATTTCACACACCATTGTTATATCACCTTTTTTGTGTTTCTTGCCGTTACATTCGTGCGGTCCATTATACCCATGTTCACATTCGCATCGTGGATAATACATTGCAGTCTCAGGATCCCAATTTTCTTTACGAATCCATGGTATATCTTCTCCTGTTTTTTTTTTCACTCCATATATGCTTGTTTTTGGTATGAAATCTAGCGTATATCCTTTCGCGATTGGAAAGGGATAACCATTGTTGTTGCCATAACAATTATTGCATGGTTTGTCACATTTAAAACCAAATATTTGTGTCGCCAAATCACTTTTATAATGCTTTGCAACGTGCCCAGTATTTTTAAAACCTAATTTCTCCTGTGACCATAACCAAGTGGTCTTGAAATTCTCTTGATACATTCTATATTCAAATGTATTTGGGACTGGTAGGATTGTTCCGATTGGACACTGACTTTTTGCATTTCGATAATTTGTTTCAGTTTCAAATTTTACACAATTTGCATATGGATGGTCTTTAAAGGTTATCTTATCTTGGGCAAAAGCTAGTTTAAATTTTGTTTTATAATGTGTAAATTCACATGATCTGTAACATGTTTTGGATTTACATGATTCAGTTGTGAGAGAATCCCCTAATAAATGGTCTTCCAAATATTCTATGTTATATGCTGGCCCGCCCGTTATGTTAGCATATTTCTCGGACACTTTGTCGTAATATTTCTTCCCATCCATATTTTGTTGCAAATGTTTGATGGTCATGAAAATAAATTTTACTCGATCAAATAAAAATTTAAGCTGTTGATATGATTTTGCGATTGCACTTTGACTTTGCGAATCTTCAGTTAGAGACATTTTTTTTTTTGCATCAAATATCTTCAGCAGGATATTAAGAAGCGTAAACCGATTAATGTCTTGAGGTACAAAATCAAATTTTGGGAGGAATAATGATCTTATTAAATCACAACTAATGCATGTTGCTGTTGTTAAATTTTCCTGGTTGAAGAAACGGTAGTCGTCTTTTAGATGTTTTAACGTTTCTTTTTCTCCATCGTTCATTTTTTCCCATTCTGTTACTTTCCCGTCTATAAACGATTCTGGTTTTGGAACCTCGCCGTTCAGCATCCGTTTCTTTAGTAAGTAAAATTTGTTTTCATCACCAACAAAAGGGGCTTTAGATTCTAAATATTGAAAGAAAAGAATTGATTTTTCTATAAATTCTATCTTACTACTATTATCGAAATGTTGGATATCCTTAAAATTCTTGTCTTCGCCAACATGTTTCCAGAGCTTATGTAAATCATCGTATTGAGCAAATACCACAACCAAATCTAAAAGAAACTGCAAGATCTTTTCTACTGCTTCTTCACAAACACCTCTTTTTTTAAAAACACTTACAAATAATGGTTTTAAATCCTTTAAAAGTTTTTGCAATTTTTGTACTTTTCCATACCAAGTTGGTTTTCTTCTGTTATCTTTAGTCCGATATTTTAGTTCGCGTATGTAGTCTGTATAATAAACCAACTTGCCTCTTGAAAATGACATATTTGATAAAACAATGCATTTGCGTTTCTCTCTTAATGTTTTAATGACACGTATACCTGCGTCCCGACAATCCTTTTCGACTTTTGATTTTGGTTTGTTATACTCCTTATACAACAACGTTTCCATTACTAGTAACGGATCATCGTCCTTCAGCAAGCTATCTGCTGTGTCCTTCCCAGATTCTATGAAAATGTTTTCGTTACTATTCACCTTATTCGTCTTTTTTTTTTCTTTATCTTTTAGCGCTGCTTCGTTTATTTTTCTCTTCATCGTTTTCATCATATCCTTCTTTTCTGATGATTTTCCAGCTAGTGTCACTCTCATGTTGTTGCTACTACCTTCACTTGCCTCGGCTCGTTTGTTAAACAGTTGTTGGTTTGGTCCATGACAATTGTCCGGATTCGTTCCTAAACACCAATCTGGAAAATTACCTGTTGTTTCGCTGTCAGAATTTCCGTCCAGCTTAATGCAGCGTCGGTGATTGCCCTCCACATCGTGTGTTCTGTCTAGAAGTTTTAAATAGTCACACCTTGCCTTATCTCTTCTTTCGAACTCTTTTTTCGACCTTGTCGATGTATTACAATTAACTTGCGACTCCAAACTGCCATCAGCCAATACGGTATCGTCCATATTATATGCATTCCCCATTGTTTGCGAATAAAATTTACCGAAAAAGGCACTTGTAGCGTGATTATTGCATCTCTCTTTATTCAACGCTGTGTTTATTTTGCTTCTACTAATAACTTTATTCAGTTTATTTTTAATTAATTTACTTGTCTCTTTACCAAAACAAGTATATATTAATATTGTTGCTAGAACTACTATTTGTACAATTTTCTTGGGGCTTAACGACAACATGTTTGTATACCTGAATGGACAAATATAATATATACTTTATATTTATTTTCCTTGTCTAAATTGTTCAATATGTATTGTACACGAATTATTTCGTATTTCGTATTTCGTGTGTGTTATAAAGTTTATACAGTAATAGACAATATAATAACGAGACTCCGTATTATACATTTACTCCTCATATATTGTATTTTTTGATTTTTTGAGTACAATATTATAGTATTATTATTATTATGTTTATATAATATTAATACTATTACTACTTTATTATAATATTCTTCTTCCCCTTGTTTTTGATTTATTTTTTGCTTTTATATTTTTTTCACTTCCTCTTTTTTCCAGCCAGCCAGCTTTTTTTTTTTTAAAAAAATACTTTTAATAGTTATTTATATAATAGTATTATAATATGCCGCTTGCTATTTATTTGCTATTATATTTTAGGCCGTATACACACCTATGAGGATAGAGAGGACCCGCTCGGATCCTAATCCTCTCATACACACCAGGACTATTATAAGGACCAGGGGTTATTCTTCGTTTTTTAGAATCGTCTTATTATTTAATAGCTTACTGTAAACAAACACTACATCTCTTAGAGAATGACGAGTATCAACACATCTTTTACACGCCATTTCTTGTGTAGTGCCCTCGTCTTCATTTAATTTAATCTCTGCATCCTTTAAGTTCCCTGTAACTGTTTTCAAAGCATGAAAGAAAATACTAGTATCAACAA